>CM054058.1:476969951-477193061 GCA_028641055.1 Alopecurus myosuroides
AAGTTGGGGATGTCACTATTCCTCATGGTGATCAGAATAGCTTGGCTAGCCTCCATACCAACTCTTGCGGAATGGAACTGCCTCCATGCTTGAGAGTTGATGACGACGCGACCATCAGCATTATCCCTGGTGATCGGAACTGCGGTGACATTTCCTGATTCTCCATGACGTACTCCAATGGTACCTTTATGATCCATGCCAGCACTGTCCGCTACCGCCATAGGTATTTTCTAGAACACACAATTCCAAGAAAGAATAAAAGCACAATGTCACATCACTAGTAGGAAAAGGGCTACCAGTGACGAACATATTTCATCTACCGCTGGCGAACACGTGTTCGCCAGCGGTACCACGCCAGTGGTAGCAGGTTACCACTGGCGAACAACAGTTCGCCAGCGGTAGTGCAGGTTACCGCTGGCGAACAAGACGTTGTTCGCCAGCGCTATGTTCGCCAGAGGTAGCTCTGGTGTTCGCCAGCGCTATACGTTCGCCAGCGGTAGCCATTTTGTTCGCCAGTGGTAGAGTTCGCCAGTGGTGGGTACTGTGTTCGCCAGTGGTAGGTTTCACAGGTTTGTATTTTTTCTTTTTTTTGTTATAACAGTTTATATATTCTGTATATATTCCCAGGTCCAAATACATTCAAATTCTATAATTTATAAACTTTCACACATATAAATCACTGATAGCACATCGATAAATCATAGATACATATGCATCCATCCATAACGAATTTAACACATCGATAACGATATTAACACATCTATACATATGCATCCATATCCAATTCTCATAAGTACGAATACAACACATTGATCTCAATAATATGTCGGAAGATTTCGAACCCAAAATATAGCCATCTAATTAGTTCAACGATTACAAAGGTATGACTACTACATATCTATGCAACGTACGCGCGATATAGAGATCAATCGCAAAGAAGACTAGCTAGATATACGGTCCGCCTCCGCTTTAGCTTCCGCCTCCGCTTGCGATCTTTCGCTAGGGCCAGCGCGCCGTCCACTTCTTCATCTCTCTGTAGACCAAGATAAAAGCATTAGACCGGCAAAGGAAATCACAAGTTCTTATTAGGAGCAATTCGTAACGAATCGAATACATACCGTCGATCATTTCTTCCTCGATGTTGTGATCTTCTGTTTCTTCTCCGGCGGGAACGGAAGAGCACCTTCTAACGAGTTGAATGGTCTCTCGTCAGTCTGCTCTAGCACATATTGTCGCAACTCATTGTTAGATGGTGGGGTACCGTTCCAGTGGAAGCTAGATCCTGAAGTTACTACATCCTTATATATGATTGTGCAGATCTTGCGCTGGATGCGACCAAAGTTTTGTCTGTACTCAGCATCAGACCATTCCACCATGCTGCGAGACCATTTGTCCACAGCAGACATGTATTGCAGACTATGTTGGTCCTTCACGATCTCCGTCATGTGTTGGATGAGGTACCATGCCTCCATTTGGCCGCCTGGCGCCTGCTTGGGGCAGGGAAACTCTGTTCTGTGTCTGAACACATATTTTCCTTTAATTTGTTTCGTCCTGTCGCAGAATCCTTCCTCCCTGATGTAGCCATCCATAGCATCATTGAGAACAGACTTGATGAGGGTGTAGTTCTTCTCCTTCATCGTACTCCCGGAGTCGAGATATACTGCGTGCGCGTCTCTCGGGTAGAGCATGATGAGGGTGCCGTATTTGTTTCTGCGCAAAACAGGAGAGTCCATATATATAATCCTCAAAAATTGTATATGCGCGAACTTATGTAAAGATGGGAAATATAACTTACTCAGGAAAGTAGGGCACGAGGGTGATCCTCTTGTTCATATGGTTAGTGAGCAACACTTGTTCGAGGTACTTTGTCGCTTTTGCCCTACCCTTGGGGTTGTTCAAGTACATGTCGTGCATGTAGTAGGGGTCTGCTAGCCCGATGTTTCTGACATTCTCTACGGATAGCTGATGCGCCAAGCTGAGCGTAAACAGACGGACGATTGACGAGTGGAGTGCTTTCATGTGGAACATCCGGAAAATGTCGTCAAATCTAATGATGATCTTGTTTGCGTTGCCTTCAGTGACAAATCCCGCCGTAGATGGCACCTTTGCGACCAAAACCGGCAGCGTTGGATTTTTCTCTTTGAGAAGCACCTCCTCCATATATAGTACACCGTCATGGACGCTACGCATATCACCTGTCAGCAAGGCGACCAACCTCGGCGGAAGCATCGGTTTCCCCATCTCATGGATCTGATGCCAGTCGGTTATGGGTATCCTATCCAATACACGTCCTGTCTGCGGCTTAGACTTGGTCCCCTCCACCGGTTGGCTCATCGATGCAACGGCAGGAGCCTTCTTAGTTCTTTTCCGTGCATACTTGATGTTAGGCTGAGTCTTATGAAATACATCCGCTACCGCCTCTTTGAGGGCATCCTGGCTGATGACTTCTTGCTCGGGGACTGCCGGCTCTTGAGAAGAGAAAAGACGCTTTGTGCATCGATATTTATCCGCTTCCTCCGCTGGCAAGAGAAGTTGATCAAGATCATCCAGGCCGGGCGCCCCCTCGTAAGGATCGTCGACGAGGTAGTCATTCGGGTTCTCATCTTCGTCGCCGTCGTGCTGCACGGACTTTGCAGGTGAGAAATCCTTGTGTTGGCTCGGGTGCCCCGACCCCTGGACCGGTGTTGGAGTGTTGGCAGGAGTACTTTCCAAACGAATTAGTGATTTCGGCCAGGTCAATGGCCAAACCAAGCATTGCTCCAGGTTCAACTCGCTGTCGGCTGCGGGTGGTTGGTTCGGAGGATCGAGAGCACCGCAACCAGGGAGCACCCGACTTAATGTCACTCTGAACACGTCCTCGGGCATACGAACGCCGTGGGATACGCGGTTCAGAGGTGTGATGATTTTTCCTTTGGCGACGTCCTTTAACTCGCCGTTCACATTAAGGAGCAATGTGCATCCCGTCTCGTCGGCCTGCGAAACGTCGCGCGATCGTTGTTAGAGACTGATGCCGTCACGAATCAAGTCATAATATATAATTAAGCAGTGCACGTTGAATTACCGTGAGGGCATTGAGCTCGGACAAGGGGGATGGACCGCTAAGTGTCGGCGGCGGCGTTGAAGAGATGTGGCGGGGCGGCGACGGATCTTTGCGACCTTCCGGCTGAGGGTTGGGGGCCGGCTCGTTCCGCGCAGCAGACGCCACGACGGGGGCCGCGTTCTGCGGCGCCACGACGGGGGCCGCGTTCTGCGGCGCCACGACGGGGGCCGCGTTCTGCGGCGCCACGCCGGGGGCCACGTTCTGCGGCGCTGGCTGCACCATTTGGGCTATGTTTATCTGCGGGAGCGGCCCTTGTCCTCCACCTAGCATCCACGGCGCTAAGGACTGAGCGACGGTCGAACAGATGGTAGGGAGGAGCTCATTGAGCCTCTCGTTCACAAGCTCGTCGACCGTCTTCTCCGGGCCCTTGTTCCGCTCCTTGCGCTTTTCCCTGGTGTCGGGGTAGTATTGCGCATGCCGATGACCCTTTCCGAGGCCATGCACATGGCTACGATTCGGCTTCTTGTCAAGGGGCACTCCCTTCATCGCGTTAAGCGCCCTAATGAAAGGGGTGTCATACGGGTCCTTGTTCGTCGTCGCCGAGGACCCCCCGTCAGATTGAGATAGGCGTTCTTTTTCTTGTTCCTCGAGGTACTTATCCTCGAGCAGCTTGACCTTCTCGTTCAACACAAGATCGCCGGGCTTTTTGGGATCTTCCCTGTAATGGGCCCTGACAAAATTTCTCACCTGCGGGTCGGTGATCTTGTCAAACGGGTTCGGCCCTTCTCTCTTCGAATCCTCCTTGGCCCATACTTTCTGCTTCCCAAGGTAACCCCGGCTTCCGAGATTGTGAGGGCCAATGTTCTTTTTTCGCTGTTCTTTCCCCCATTTAGTCAGCGCAATCCTTTCCGGTTTGAGTTCGTCGATCTTGAATTGGGCCAAGTCTTCCTCGGAAATGGAGGGCCACATCTTATGGATCTCATCAAAATCCGCACCCTTCGCAAGCATCTGCCGCAAACTGGATCTCCAAGTCGTAAACGCTTTGGCGAACTTGTTCAGTGCTAAGGAGTTGACCAGATTCTTCTTCAGGTCCTGGTTGTCGTAAGGATCCGGGAATTTATACCTTGTGTGGAGCTTCTCAATCAGCAGGGCGGCATGAGCCGTGTTTTCTTTAGCTTTGAGGTGCTCCATGTTAACGTTGCCGAAGTCTCGAGCTATGCAGCCTATCTGGTTTCCATAGCCCTTGGCATAACTCTCCGGCTCGAGGGGAGCACCGCTGGGGTCCACTTCCGTGAACTCTTCCCGCATGGTGGCGAGCATGTTGTGCCGCCTCTCTTTGCGCCTAGCCGCCGCCTCGCTACCGGAGGCGGTATCCCCGGTGCCACTACCGGTTTGATCACCTTCTGCGCCCGATGTATCGTTGTGTGGCTCTAGCTCCTGGCGAACGGTTTCGTCCATCTCGTCGTCTGCATCGTCGCCCTCCATCTCTAGATCCGGGTGCGGATCTACGGGTCCGCCTCCCGCGCTTAGCATGGAAAGCCACGCATCGTCGTTGTCTCCGCCGTGTCCGAGACCAGAACCACCCGCCTCGTCGTTGTGAGCCATATCTAATGAAGGAGAGAAAACCCGAAATAAGTTCAACAAATCCTACAATTTAGACGATGTACCCCATATGAGTCCAAATTTCTCGGACACTCTAAGTTGTGATATTTTTAGCAAAGATCATGCCAAAATTCACGGAAAATTTCGGCATGACCTTTGCTAAAAATATCACAAATGGAGTACCCAAATTTGCCGGAACGGAAATTAATCAACATTCCGGCAAATAGGGACTCATGTGGGGTACCTGCACATAAAAACCCACCCCTCATATAATCCCACCCCTCATATTATCATCGTCATCCACACGAAGGTGGGCACATATCAATACGACCACACACCATCTCCACCATCCATACACCACCATCCATCACCACCACCATCCATACACACCCCACATCCATCACCACCCACCAACCATCACCAACCACCAAAAACAATTGTGACATAACATGGGCACAAAAATATGATTTATGTTAAGATATATAAGCACATGGGCACAAAACAGAATGAATTCTTTTCTGTTTGAAAAATGGCAGAATTGCCATAAGGTGAAAACGCAAACAAGTTACTTCTACAAACTTTGCGGAAATACTTTGTAAAATTAATCACATGGTCTTTATATCAAATGAGAGTAGCACAAGGAGTGGCACCAAAAATTAAGTTGTTTAAGGCCCCAAAAATCATGGTTTTCTCCACAGCAACAAATCAGAAATTTAACAAGTTTGTTCTACAAACTTTATCAAAATGATCTCCAATTTCTACCAGTGCCTCCTTATGGTAAATAATAACTTTCCACCAAATCTCATGTGGTTTTGAACTAGTTAAGTGCCTCAATTAATTATTGGAAGTTAATTGCAGAAATAAAATGAAAACAAGTGTGTTTTAAAAATATCATCAAAATGAATTGAAATTTGTACCATGGCCTTTTATTGCCAAATAAGAGTGACACACAAAATTTTATATCAATTGAAGTTTGTTAACTGCCAAAAGTAATTAAATTTAAATTTTGGCAGAATTGAAATTAGAACAAGTTTGTTCTACCAAACTCATCCAAATGATCTCAAAATTTTACCACGATCTCTTTATGTTAAATAAGAATTTACTGCATATTTTCATAAAGTTTTTAATTGTTTAAGGGACAATGGACTACTTTCCTCGGTTTCTGAGGTCTGTTTTCGAAAGCAAATCATGGTCATCGTTTTCTAGACCAGTTGGCAGCTATTAAGTGTGGTCACGAACTCTGAATAATATATAGTTCACTCAGGTTATGTCGAGTTAATTCACAGCGATGATTTCATCTATGAAGGCAACAGAAGCTTTGCTCCAATGCTCACAACTAGTGCTAATCAGGTGCTTAGTAATTCCCTCCGCTCCAATGCTCACAATTGTGCTAATCAGGTGCTTACAAATTCCCTAGCTCCTATTTATAGCCTGCGTCTGTACTGTGTTCATCAGGTGCTTATATTCATGTATTGATCAATCAAAATATGGCTCACATTAGGGATTAAACAGACGATGAACTTGGCTAACAAATTCATTTTCGAATCATTAGTACATACAGGTTTGCAAAATTAAGCTAGGAGTACTCACAGGTTTGAAAAATATACCATCCATCACCACCAACCAGATTCATCACTTGAATATGTTTAAGTGAATAAAAACCATTGTGTTGCATGCTAGCTGTATCATCACTTGAGCAAACCAAAAAGAGAAAAAAAACAGTAAAACAGGATAACCTCTGGCCTCAGATCTTAAGCTTCAATAAGCTCTATCCGTCGATGAGCTTCTGATTAATTCATGCACATCAGGTGCAGTGATAGTACTTTCCAGCTTCTGATTAATTCCGCAAGTTATCAATGGTTGTTTTCATTAAAAAAGGGTCCCTTGCAGTGCCATTAATTCATGCATTTTCAGTCACATATATTATTACATTCTCAGCAAGGAGGAGCATCAGGTGGCCAAAAACAACAAAATCAAAGGATAATTTGGTGCATATTTATCATCATTGGCCAGAAATCCAAAACTAGGCAATCAGAATAAAAACAAGTGCAATGATGTTCTCATCAGAACAAAAAATGCACAGAATAAAAACTAGGCTGATCATGATCCCAAGTTGAGCAATCACATGAGAAAATGCCCTAGAGTTGAACTAGCCTCTGATGATTTACGTTTTTTTTGCAAAACAGAATCACTTAATGCTATATTTCTGATCCACCAAAAACAGAACAAAAAAGCTACCTGATTTTCTTATGGAACTTTGGTCGAGCACCTTGTGTGCGTGGCAGAACAGTGGGCAGCAGGGGCGGTGCCGCTGTACGAGGCAGCGCAGCAGCCGCAGGGGAGGAGCAGTGAGTGGCCAGGGGGTGGTGATCGCCGGTGAGGGAGGGGAAGTGGCCGACGGCTGATCGGGGCAGTGGTGGGGTGTTCGCGCGCGCAGGGGCAGTGGGGAGAGGGAGGGCGCGCGTGGAGAGGGAAGGGAGGGGTGAGGAGAGGGAGGGAGAGGCGCGGCCGGTGGTGCTATTGGGCTCGCCGGAGGCCTAGTCCTCGCCGGAGTTAACAGAGGGAGGGTCGCCGGAGTTAACAGAGAGGGAGGCGCGCGCGGTGGTTTCTCTCGATCGAAATCGACTAAGTGTTGATACTAGGGGCGCAGTACTGCTAGAGAGAGGGGAGGGGTGGGGGGCCCGCGCGTAAGTGTCACAGCGCCAGTGTAGCGCTGGCGAACAAGCCCCGTAGTTCGCCAGCGGTACCTTACCGCTGGCGAACATCTCTCTGTTGCCCAGCGGTAACATGCTGCTGGCGAACAAGGATGGCTGTTCGCCAGAGGTACTTTTTTTAAAATTATTATGTTTATAAATGCATTTAAATAATACATTACAAATTAATTTCATGCATTTAAATTATTATGTTTATACATGCATTTAAATAATATGTTTATTTGAATAATACATGCATTTAAATAATATGTTTATTTAAATAATACATGCATTTAAATTATTCAAAGACACATTTCATTAATTCAAACACATTACAAATTATTTCAAACACATTACAAATAATAATGTTTTTTTGTTTTTCATTATTCCCTTTATGTTTTCAATTATTATGTTTATAAATGCATTTAAATAATACATTACAAATTAATTTCATGCATTTAAATTATTATGTTTATACATGCATTTAAATAATATGTTTATTTGAATAATACATGCATTTAAATAATATGTTTATTTAAATAATACATGCATTTAAATTATTCAAAGACACATTTCATTAATTCAAACACATTACAAATTATTTCAAACACATTACAAATAATAATGTTTTTTTGTTTTTCATTATTCCCTTTATGTTTTCAATTATTCCCTTTTATGTTTTCAATTGTTTTCCAATATTTCCTTCTTGTTTTCTCTTTTCATTATTTTGGTTTTAGTTGTTTTCTATTGTTTTTTCTTTATGTGTTCTATTGTTTTCCGTTGTTTCCTTCTTATTTAATTTCTATTTGTTTCCTTTATGTTTCAAAAAATATAAGTCCACACATTTGAAATACAGAACAAGGTACATTAAATTTATAATAAGTGCACATCGATATCAGACTAGTTGATCCATGCATATACATAGTTTCGTCGCATACAATTGGCAGAAAAATATATACATAGTTTCTCATCAGTGTTTGATTTTTTTGCCTTTTTTGGTCGAAGTTGCATAATTTAACCCCACATTATGACTTCTTCTTCTGAATGGAAGACCATGCCTAGGTAGCGTAGTTCTGCTTCTTCTTGTTGTGTATGTTGCATGACTATCATCATCATCTTCTTGATCATCGTCAATATTTGGGTCGCCGAACGTGTCGAACTCGTCCTCGTCAACGACTCCATCCATTCCGATGATATTTCTTTTCCCTCTCCTCACGACAACACGGCTAGGCCTTGCGGGGTCTGTTATGAAGAAGCATTGTGACACATGCTTAGCCAATACCCATGGCTCATTTTGCGCTGTGACATTCGCGCTTGATGAGGTTCCGGCTTCGGGAATAACCATGGTTGTAAAGTATTGGTCTTCTTTCCTGACGGTCGACATCCTAGCCCATCTGACGCGGAACATAGGCACCTTCTCTCCAGAGTAGTTAAGCTCCCATATCTCCTCGATCCTTCCGTAGTATCTTAACTTTTTGTCACCGGTGTAGGATTCCATCGTTACCCCTGAGTTTTGATAATCGGAAGTTTTGTCTTTCTCCTCTGTGTAGAAAGTGAACCCGTTGATATCATATGCTTGAAACGTCGCTAGGTTGGGAGCTGGGCCATGTGCCAAGGCGTACAAAAGTTTATTTTTCGCACAATCCCTTGGCGGTGGATTAGCGACGATCACATCTTTAAACCAACGCAAGAAAGTGGAGTTATGCTCTCTGATTATTTCTCCTTCGGTCCTCCGCTTGCCTTGTTCACTGTACTTTTTCATAATCGAGCTCTTGTGTTTTTCCACCCAAGTATCGACCATGTCAATGTGTTGGAGAGCTACTAAGTTTGCCCTGTTAAAGTCGGTGCGTCGACAAGCCCGATCCACATGCACTTCTCTACGTCCATTTTTGTGACCTACTCCATCGAGCTTGCCAATGTGCTTGTTTCTGGGCAGACCAACTGGGTCCTCCACGTCCATATGATTCGTGCAGAAAGAGATGCACTCTTCGGTGAGAAAGCCCTGAACGATGCTTCCGTCCGGACGAGCTCTGTTGCGAACATATCCTTTGATGACCCCATTCATCCTTTCAAACGGCATCATGTTGTGCAGGAACAACGGCCCGAGATGGATGATATCGTCCACGATATGGACCAACAGATGAACACATATGTCAAAGAATGATGGTGGAAAGTACATCTCAAGCTCGCATAGTATCACGACAATCTCTTCCTGCAGCCTTGAGATCTGCTTCCCCGTGATCGACTTTCGAGATATAACGTCGAAGAAGTTACAGAGGCCAAACAGGGTTTCCCGGACGTGTTTGTCCATTATTCCGCGGATCGCAACCGGAAGTATCTGCGTCATCATCACGTAACAGTCATGAGACTTCATCCCGCTAAACTTTTGTTTCTGCGCGTCGAGGAATCTGCTTATTAGCCCTGAGTAACCGCTAGGGACTTTGACTCCGAGAAGGCACATCATCAATTTTGTGATCTCGTCCGGACTAAGAGTGAAGCAGGAGGGGGGGCAGTAATAGTCATTCCTCTTAACCCTTTTGGCCTTGCGACCATCCGTCTCCTCATCACACGATTGATCGCCGTCGTCATCATCCGGGCGTCCCCCCTGAAGATCTACCCTAATACCAAAATATTTCAGGTCGTTTCCTTCTTTCACCCCGTCTTTGGTCCTCTCCGGCATGTTGAGCAGCGTGCCAAACAAACTTTCAAACACATTCTTTGTGATATGCATCAGATCAAGGCAGTGAGGCGTATCGAGAAAGGGCCAGTATGGCAAGTCCCAAAACACCGACCTCGTCTTCCATACATCCAGAAGCGGTTTTGGCGCCTTTTGCTTCTTTCCAGGCTCTGGGCATTCCTTCCAATCATTCAGCAAATTGTAGATTTCTTCGCCGCACCTCTTACGTGGAGGTCCACGGAGCTCATCCTCACCGTTAAAAAGGTCTCCTCGCCTTCTCCACGGGTCTTTGTTGGGTAGCCACCTTCGATGGCCAACGAAAACTGTTTTCGAAGACCCAGGATCTTTCGGAAGTTGCATAAACGTGGGGTCATCCATGCACCTCACGCAACCGTTATGTCCGTGGCACACCTGGCCCGCCACATATCCGTAGCCTAGTAGGTCGTGAACCGTACAGAGTAAGACAGCTCTCATTGGGAAATATTGTTCACCGAAGGCGTCCCATGTGTTCACCCCTTCCTCGGCCCATAGCGTTTCCAGCTCATCTTTAAGCAGCTTCAGGTATAGATTTATGTCGTTGCCTGGTTGTTTCGGCCCTTGAATTAGCATACTCATGTGAATATACTTCCTCTTCATGCACAACCAGGGAGGGATGTTGTACATCCATACAAACACGGGCCAGGTGCTATGGGTGCTGCTCTGGTTGCCAAACGGATTGAGTCCGTCGGTGCTCACACCCAACCTGATGTTCCTTGCCTCCGCCCCGAACGTTGGATATTCACAGTCAATTGCTTTCCATTGACTTGCATCTGAAGGATGTGTCAGAATTACTTTTTCACTTCGATTTGGATCTTTCAAAACTTTATTCCTCCTTTTCGCGTGCCAGCGCATGAGCTCTGCTTCCTTGCGGTCCGCGAAATACCGTTGCAGACGGGGAATGAGCGGAAAGTACCACACAACTTTCCGAGGAGCTTTCTTCTTCCCTTTCTTGTATCGAGCGGCGCTGCAAACTGGACAAATGGTTTTGTTCGCGTCCTCTTTCCGATAAATGTAGCAACCGTTGATGCACACATGGTATTTTTCGTGAGGTAAATCAAAGGGGCACACGACTTTCTTGGCCTCGTCGCAACTTTTAGGACAAGTGTTGCCCTCTGGAAGGACATCGTGCCAGTATTGCAGGCTTGCATCGACGCTTATGTCGCTCCATTTGTATCTCGCCTTCATCTGCAGAACATCGAGGGCCACTCTCAGGCGGGACTCTCCCGGACCGCAGCCTGCATACAACGGTGTCTTCGAGTCTATCTCTAGTTGCGCCAGCTTCGATTGCTCTCTAGCAGCAGATATCGAGTTAGTCGTCTTTCTCAAAAGCAGTTCTTTCAGATGAGGGTCACGCACAACTTCCGTTAGGGGTGTCCCTGTGTCCTCGTGATCTTCTTCCACGTCTTGTTCAACATCTTCTCCATGATCATGTGCTGGGTCATGAGGCTGATCTTGGTCCTGCTGTAGTTGGTCCTGCTGTAGTTCTATTCGATCGTTGCTATTGTCCTGTTGCACATCATTTCCTACCGCCGCCGCCCCATGGACTTCATCATCTTCATCATCACTTACCCACTGACTGTTATACCCATCCATGAAACCATACCTTAGGAGGTGACTGAGCAAGTCTCCGGTAAAGGGATTGAGCAAGCCCCCTAGTTTGCACTTTCGACATGGACATCGTATCTCCTTGCGGCCATTTTGTAACATGTCTTCTGTCGCGTGTCTCAAGTAACTATTCACGACACGTTCACTCTTAACGACCACCATTATATGTCGCCTGCACGAGAGCGCGCGCCGATATAATTAATATTAGAACCAAACATAATATATATATATTTCGATATTCACGGAAAAAAATCGGCATGACCTTCCTACAAATTGGAGGTTAGAGGAGTGCCAAACTATGCCGAGACGGAAATGAATCAACATTCCGGCGATAGTTGGCTACTCAATTTCATTCCACAACAAATTGCGCACACATGCATTTATCGTCTCCATCACACGACCATTGTTGAATCCGGTGAAATTTCACACATATTGCATATCGCGTGTATCCGGACAAAATTTATATACAAACTCATTTAATTATATATTATCATTCATCACACCTCAAATGAATAGATGGCCACACGATGATATCCGGAGAAATTTGGAGCTTTGGAGAGAAAGGGGTTAATTCTAGATCTAGATGGCTAGGGAGGGAAAATTTGGGGTAGAAATGATGTTAGGAGGGAGATAAACATATATATACCAACTAAAATAAATTTAGTTGGTTCAAAATAGAGTAGGAGGGTGGAGAAATTGGCATAATTTCGAGCTAGAGAGAGAAGAGGGAACAAGGTGAAGAAGAGAGAGTGGAGGGGAAAGTGGGTAGGTGGGGGTGGGGGTGCCACTTTTGTGGCAAAGATCTGTGGACTACCGCTGGCGAACAGGAGCTTCTGTTCGCCAGTGCTAAGATGCGTGCTGGGCCCACATCTTAGCGCTGGCGAACAGAAGCACCTGCTCGCCAGCGGTTGTGTGTGTAGCGCTGGCGAACAATGATGGCCGTTCGCCAGCGGTAAAATAAGGCAGCGGCGCTACCATTTCAAATCGCGCGCAGGTGGGGCCCAGACGTACCGCTGGCGAACAAGGGTGGTTGTTCGCCAGCGGTAGTGCTGGCGAACAGGCATACGTGTTCGCCAGCACTATTAGCGCTGGGCAACAACAATCCTGGTTCGCCAGCGGTATGGTGGTGGCTATAAGCCATTCCCTACTAGTGCATACCGGCCACATTATAACATAAGCAACTATAGGAATAAGAAAGTGTTAAGAAACATACCATGACATGTCCATTGGAGATATTAGTGTTGGTGATGCGATGCACGAAAGGGACCCCGATGTAGCTATCTATCTGGGCTAGTTTCTGAAGGACACGGTCCTTCTCAAGCTCGCTAAGATTGGCTCTTTGAGCAACCACCACATGTTTCCATGGGTCATCCTCGTCCATATCATCCTCATTGTCCATATCATCCTCATTGCTCCCAATTTCCTCCTCACTACCGCCATCCTCGCTTGCAATCCCGCGCATATACAGAAGTACGATACGAGGTTGCGGTCCTGCCATAGAGAAGTGAATGTAATCACCTTCGCTTAAATTATAGGTGGCGATGATAGACCGCAATTGTTCCCCGTAGAAGTAGGTCTTCTTTCTTTCTTTCTTCACTCGAAGAATGTAAATGGTCCCGTGAACATCGAAATCCACGTTATTGCCTACTAACTCGTTAAACTCTTCCCGAATATTGCATGGTACAATCTAAAAAAGAAATATAAAAGAATCTTTTGTTAAGAAACATACCAATCTAAGCTGGATAGTAAAACGAAAGAACACAAGTTGCAAGTTAACATAAAAAGAATCGTTTGTTAATTACCAAAGAATCAAGGTGACCATCGTGGAGCTGAATCATAAAAGAAGACCCGGTGAATCGTCCGTGGGCACATATGGACCGACATACTTTGCAAGCCATGTTCTATTAAATTAAGAAAGTAGACATAGAGGTTAGAGGAGCATAGCTATTATCCAGTGCATACATGTGTAGTGCAATTTGAGGCAACTAATCCAGTGCATAAATTAAGAAAGTAGACATGAGTAAATTGCTTTTATTTTTATAACTTGTTGAGACATGGATCGTTGTCAAAGAGTTATAAAGAACAACTAGAATGGTTCATTACTGCATTTTACAGCTTCATTCTATGACAGTGTCGTGTTTCAGTCTATAACCAAATATACTTCTAATTAATAATTCTAAGGAAACTCTTTAAGCATTGAGCTATATGAGTGTAAAGAAGATAATACTTTATTTTCTAATGTGCATTTCATATATCATACTTTCGAGGAAAGATAAATGGCTACCTAGAGTACATCTTTGGTTGTATATTGTGTATTTCATATCCAATAATACCATTAAGTGAAGTGTCTACCACGTGTTCATCTGAGGTTGTAAACAAGAACTCAACAACTTCACTTATCAAGGCCCTGATTTAGAAAGCAGAGTTGTCACTTTGCTAAACTTTTAATGGTAAGAGATGGTATGATACAACTCAGTAACGCTGAACTATATGTATATCTTGCAAAACTTCAAAATGGCACTTCAATATATTAGCTTATTTGTTGCATTGTATTTCCACCAAAGCTTTTTTTGCTAAGTATTTGTGGTTGAAATTATGCAAGTTTTAGCTGAATCAATAGGAAAATATGGAAGTATGGTGAGGGTCATACTCGTTGTAGAATAAAATAAAAGAGAACAGAAACCAGAACAATTTGTATGGTGGCTCGTTGGTTAGTGGAACCCTTGTGTTCTTCACCGCGGCCACCAGGAGCAGGCGCATGGCGTTCCGGGCCTCGCCGCCGCCACCCGTCCCTATCACCTCGTCCTCTTCCAGGCCACACTCCCCAACAGCGATGTCGCGGGTCAAAGGTGAAAGGGGAGACGACGGCGTGGATGGTAGGGAGGGTGGATGGGAGGGAGGGGGGCTAGGATGGAGGGGGGACGGGAGGGAGGGGTGCTGACCTGGATCCACAACGACGGAGTGGGCGACGACGGAGTGGGCGATCTGCTGCTCGACGATCTGCTCTGCTCCTCCTCGACACTGGCGTGGCCGTGGGCGTGGGGATGGGAGACAACGGCGGCGTGTGGGTGCGGGTGCGGGTGATGAAGTTCTGGTGACCACTTAGAAAACAAAGCATTGAGCCAAGCACATTGGAACCGGTTTGTGATACAAACCGGTTCTAAAGGGTCTGCCCCTAGGCCCCCTCCCTGCAGCAAATGGCCGCAAGGCCTTTAGGACCGGTTTGTGATACAAAGCGGTTCTAAAGGGTCTGCCCCTGGGCCCCCTCCCTGCATTAAATGGCCGCAAGGCCTTTAGGACCGGTCTGTGATACAAACCGGTTCTAAAGGGTCTGTCCCCTGGGCCCCTTCCCTGCAGCAAATGGCCGCAAGGCCTTTAGGACCGGTTTGGGTCTGTCCCCTGGGCCCTCCTCCCCGCAGCAAATGGCTGCAAGGCCTTTAGGACCGGTTTGTGTTACAAACCGGTCCTAAAGGCCTTGCAGCCATTTGCTGCGGGGAGGGGGGCCCAGGGGACAGACCCTTTAGAACCGGTTTGTATCACAAACCGGTTCTAAAGATTTTCTCATTTTTTGCAGCAACAACGAGAAGGGACAGCAGGCCTCCGGAACCCCGCCTCTTGTGATCTTGTACGGGAGAGGGGCGATCAAGTTTTTGGGGAGCGCACTCGCGCGACTGCTGACGGCGACTACTTCCCCAACGACGACTTCTTCCCCGACCTCGGCAACCTCTTCATCAAGGACATGGCCGACACACTTAGGTCCAAAGTATAAATAATCTCTTTCCGCTCTGTCAATGTGTGCGGAGTATCTACCGGCTGAATGGACAGAAGGGGATCTGCTCCTTTCTTTTCCATTGTGGCGCGAACGCGCTTTTCCGGGATTATCTCTATTTCCTCCGTGATCGTGCCCTTTGGGATAAGGTGGAGTTCTGCTCCTGTGTCTTTCCTTATTTCTGGGAGGCATCCGGGATCTCACACGCCTGTGAGGTATATCCTGTCTTCCAGCATTTTCAGCGGGGCGTCTCGGAGGCGGCATTTCTTTTCCGTCCTTCCGGTTTTTCTCCTCCCGATCTCGGGGATTAATTCCATCTTTCGGCAGATGGGATCCGGTTCTTCACGCTTCATCCTTGTTGTCGGGATTTTTCTTGTCCTTTCTTGGATCTGATTTCTTATCTTTCAAATTGTTTGAATCCCCAGTTTCTTTCGGTCCAGGTGCTCCAGCGGCGCATGTAGCTGTTTTGCATAGGGCGGAGTCGTCGTGCAACTTCCCTGATCCCTCTTGCCCTCGCTGTTGTTGTTGCAATGCTTTTCCTAGGAATGCATACACCCCTTGAAGTTTTTCACCATTGGAGTACATATCGTTGTTTAGGATGGCGAACGCTGCTTCCGTGTTTTCCACTGCGGTTTTGTATATTGGCTCGCCTCTGGCATCTTTGCCGTTTACTTTCTTTTGCCAAGATGGGTTGTGAAACCTTTCTATTGGCGGCAGTACTTCCGGTCTTGCGATTCCGGGTAACCGTGTAGGTTTAATGCCAGATCTATTCCTTCTCTCGTATTCCTCAATTTCTTCCTGCTTTAGCTTGATGTCAGCCTGAGTTTTTTGGAGGTGTTCTCGAGTTCTTAATAAATGTTGTTGTTGCCTTTAGAGAGCTTGTCTCCGAGCTTCCAGCACTTCAGGGGGTTCGTGTGGTCCCACTAGTGTTTGAAGTAACTCTTGTTCGTCCTGTCCTGTCATTGGCGGAACAGGGCTTTCCTTCATTTTCTTCTCCGTAGGTTTAACTCCGCTTCCTCCTCTTTGTTCCGGGCTTTCATTGGCTGGATAAGACAATTTTTTCTTCCGGAGCTTGTACTGGAGTTTTTTGGAATCCTTGTGCTTTTTCTTGGAAGAGGGAGGTTTTTGTAACAGCCCAAGTATGAAAACCTACCATTTAGAATGTTTGATTTCTTGTTATTAAAGTATTGCATCATGTCATCATATTGTTGCATTTGTTTCTTTTGGTTTGCATCTGTTATTCTTTGTTTTCACAATGACAAATCAAACAATTTCAACTGCTTTGTTTTCATACTTGTTCTGTTACAACTTTTGGAATAAAAATAACAAATGAAAACAACCAAATTGTTCTATTTTATTCCATGTTGATCACTCATTAAATTGTTGGTTCTAATCAAACAATTAATTCAATCAATTAATTCCAAATCTTTTCAAACTCCAATAAAATCTCCAAATCAGCACCTCATTTGAAAGTTATAAAAGCACCAAACAATTTATAATCACATTGTTCTATTTAATCAATAAGGTGCACCCTATTAAGTTGTTGTTTTCTATATTAAATAACAAATGATTCCAAGTTCAAATCAAATCTTCAAAACATCAATCAACTTGAGTTTATAACAAATCTCCAAAACAATCAAACTCATTGTAATCACTTTAATTAATAGGGTTCACCCTATTAGTTTTGTTGCTTCTTTATTAATCAATTAAGTTGCAAATTATTTAAATTCCAACCAATTGACAAAACAGCAAATAGTTTGAATTTTTTCAAAGAACTTAAGTTGTCAAGGGTAGATATTGGACTAACAAATGCACCTGAATTTTCCCAAAAAATTTAGCAACTCATAACCCCATCCTTTTCTTCCATTTGATTCTATGCAAAAAAAAATAAGAACAAATAATTAAAACCACAAGGGAGAGGGGCATGGCCCATCCTTTTCTTTTCTCCCCCAGCCCACCAAACCTAGCCCAATACCCTTTCGCTCTGTTGTCTTCTTCCTCGTGGCTATCGTCATCAGTACGATCACCTCTCCTCCACACGATCACCTCTCCCCCTGTTCGATGTGCTGCCGTACCAGTGCTATCTATTCCATAAAACCAGCCATCGATCCCCTCATCCTAGCCCTAACCCTAGATCCCTAGCCTAGCGCCGCCACCCTCTCTACCTCAACCTCTCTCTCTCTGAATTCTCTCTGCCAACCCCCTGCACTTCTCTGAACCTGAAGATCGACGTGGTGGCCGTGGAGTGGCAAGCTCGCCGTCGCCGCCCTAGACACCATCGGCGCCAGCCGTGCCCGGGAATGGAAACGCCCGAGTCCACTCTTCCTCCTCCACCCTTCGGTTTGCGCCGGAGAGGTCCGATGCCCCGCCGCCGTCGCCTCCTTTTCGCCGGACCGCCTCCCTGTCTGCCCCGACATGCTCCACCACCGACCGCCCCCTGCTGCCTCGAGGTGAGCAACCGCTCCCCTCCTTCCCCTCGCCTTCCCTCCTCCTCCCTTGGCCGCTTTCCCCTCGCAGCAAGCGCCCGCCGCAGCACCCCTCCGGCTACCGTGAGAGATCGCTGCCGGCGACCCCTGCTGTTCTGTGTCCGCTCGGTTCAGTTGTCTGCGAACTGAATTTTTCAGTTAAACACTCGAAGCAACAGCTTACCCCTCCCCTGCATCCCTTTCTGACACAAACCCGAAGTCCACCCCACTGGTCCTGTGCCTTGCGAGCGCAGCAGAGGGGGGTGGGTTCGAATCCCACCCGGGTTCGAATCCCACCCACCGCGGATTAAACCCAGTTTTTTATTTTTATTTTTCACAACTCCAGTAAACAGCTAATTGCAACCCAGTCCCTGCCAGTTCTTCTAGGTCCCTGTAAAATTAATTCTAAGTCCCTAGTTAATAACAATTGGCAGATTACACCTTAAATTTGGAAATTGCATAAATAAATCATCCTAACTCCAAATTCAACATTTTAATATGTTTTCTGTACCAAATTAAATACTCTATCCAAATATAAAATTTGTTTACTGTTTTGAATATTTTAAATTGGTGCAAAATTTGAAAACTTGTCAAATTCACTTAAAATTGCAAAATTCATAACTTGTTCATAAAAATTCCAAATTCAACAAACTAAATATGTTTTCCATCAACTTTTCATGTACTTTCCAAATATAATTTTTTTTTACTGTTTTGAATAATTTAAATTGCTGAAAACAACTGTTTCTTGTTTATTGCATTTAAAAATTGCCAAAATAATAACTTGCTCATTTTAAATCCAATTTCAACAAATGAAATATGTTTTCCATGCAAAATTAAACCATCTTTCCAAATATAAAATTTGTTTCATGTTTTGAATAATTAAAATTGGTTAAATGATTTAAACCTTGTTTAAATCATTTAATATTGCTAAATCCATAACTTGATCAAAACAAATTCTTTTGGGACATATAAAATATGTTTTCAAACCATAAAAGTATAATCTTTTCAAATATGAATTTGGTTTAATGTTTTGAACAAATAAAAATTCAAATAAGTTCATGTTTGAACTAAATTCATCTAATTCTTGCTTAAACTTGTTTAATTCATAAATAATTTATTTGAAATCCTTTTTCAACAAGTGAAACATGCAATCCACCTAAAATTGTGTGTTCTTATCAAATATAAACTTTGTTATCTATTTTGAACAAATTAAAGTGGTGAAAACAACAAATGCTTGTGTGACACCTTTAAGTAACCAAAATTTCCTAACTTAATGAATGAATTTCCAAACTTGGTCAACCTTATTTCCAATTGCTTCTATTGTTGTTATTTTGCTGTTTTCCTCATGCATGCATCATGCTAACAATTTTCACATGATAATTAAATTGTAGATCATTTGTTTCCACTTAATTCATGGACTCTTGCCATATGCAATCCAATTGCATATGGGTCCATTTAAATTGTGTCATCATGTTATCTAGTTCATTTTGATGCAACCATTAACTTGACATGCATCATCCCATGATTGTGCACTATGCCATGATATTGATTGTCTACCTTTTCTGCATTGTCTGTTTGCTTCTTCTTGGATACACGACGACGTTGAGACCGACGATACTTACGACACCCCTTCTAAGGAGTTAGCTCAGTACCAGGCTACTGGGTTTTGCAGGCAAGTTATCACTCACATGAACCACTGTGTTCCTTTCAACATTGGTTACCGATACTTTCCGTTGTTCTTTCCTGCTAGCCTTAGTAGTAGTTGTTTCTGTTACGAACCTATCACATGAATCCCTTAACCCTGATATTGCCTCACCTCCACACCTATAACCATTGCTTGTGCCCGTGTCTTACTAGCATGCTTAGGTTGTTTTGCTCGAGTCCGTTACCCATTACTTTCTGTTACTATTTCCATTACGTTGTGGGGGCTCGATGTTTAATCAATCAATCATGCTAATGTTATTATTAAATAATAATTTGATGATAAGGCACCGGCAGGAGGCCCTGTGTGGTTTTGAGGCCTGCTAGTGTCGACCCTAATAGGAAAAGGGTCTTGTCTACTGATCCATGATGAGCGCACTAACCGCATGTGGGAAGCGAGTATGGGCGCCCCCCTCAATTTGATTCGATTCGCATCTCGTCCAAATCGCCTCATTTAGTTCGTGTTTTCCATTTGCCGCATGCATGTTTTTGCGAGCCCAGGCCAGGGTGGAACTTTTGTAGTCGGCATATAGGGGGACACGGTCTTAGAGTGCTATGAGGGTCCCTTTTCTTCGGGGCTTGATTAGCCGTGCGCCCAAGGTTCTTTGGGCTTGATGCGAAGAAGAGTTGAGTTGTGTTGAGTGCCCCGCTTGGTGGAAGGGCCTTTCCATCTGGCGGGTTATTCATGCGTGTACGGCCAAATTGGTGCAACCCTGCAGGGATAATCTTCTCGAGAAGCCGTGTTTTCCGCGGTTATGGATTACTTGGTGAAAGTACTGGCTAACAAGTACTCAGGACAACTTAAACATAATGATCAAACATGTTACACCCAATGATTAATAACTTGACTAGTAATAGGTTGATGACATAATAACTTGATTCACTTTTAATACAACTGCGTGAGTTATCCTCGGATTGCTTCTTTGGATAAGGGGCGAGATCCAGGATGGGTTTGTTTGAAGTTATCTTTCAGTTGGTTACAATCCTCGATCTTATCTCCTTTTCTGTTAGCCGGCAGTTGTAGTATGTTTCTGTAGTTGTGTAGAGCAGCCAGTTGCAGCATCCTTTATATCCCCTTCCTTCCGTTGAACCCAAAGCATCTGTGCTTGGTGTTGACGGGTTACACTTTGGTGAACTGTGAGTCTTGCTTGCCAGTACGTTTATGTACTGACCCCTTTGGGGCTGTGGTTTCCGCAGACCTACGTTTCCGAGGATCTACATGGTGGCTACTACGTGGAGTATGACGAGACTGCTGACGAGTAGATAGCGGACCCGGGCAGGGTCCGAGACTTCGTGGATGGGCTCCGTCTTTTCGGTTCCGGCCTCTTAGGCCTATTTGGTTCTTGTCTGTACTCAGACATGTTGAATGCTTCCGCTGTGATGTAATGATGTTATGTTGGGGCATGTGCCCTCTGAATGATTGTATTTGCTATCTCTGCTCTAATGAGAGCTATTTGCAACTTATTTCAATCTTTTGTGTCGTAGAGATTTGTTGTGATATCACTTGTTCAAACGCCATTGACGTACCATGTGTGTATGTTTTGAAGTACGTCAACGGAAGTATCTGGATTTCTACGGGATGGTTTGCGCAGACGATGAATAGTAAGAGAATGGTTGTCACACGTTTACGTGTTGGCCTGCTCATATTGAGATGCGGGTGCCGGTATGCCCCGTAAGCCATTTATCTACTGTTTGACGGACTGTGAGTATCCCCTAGAAGTCCGGGTGCGACAAATGGTATCAGAGCCTGTCTGCCTGTAGGATCCCTTTTTACTGGTCGCAGTTGAGTCTAGAAAACTATTTTGTAGCTATATAGGAAAAATGAAACGTGAGAGTAGGAATTCTGTTCTTTTATTTCTTTCCCCACCCACCCACCCTTTTCTGGTAAGGAAGTGCAACGTTGTTTTCAGTTCTCATCTAAACTTTCAAGTTAGGATTTCACGAATCCTGGTTTCTCTAGGATGGTTATATCTACTAGACCATAGGAATGGAGGTGGTTGTGACATGATTTATCATGTTGCCTACTCACGATTGAGAACGGAGGCGTGTAAGCCCCGGAAGCAGATCCTCTATTCCTTAAGCAGTAGATATTGATCCTCTAGAAGCCCGGATGGGTTTTTCCGTATTACCTTAGGAGTTTTGTTCTCGTTTTCCCCGATGTTGATATCCTGTTCTTCTCAACATCCTTTTCGTCCGTTGAAATCTTGTTGTTGTTTTCCATTTCAGTTCTTCTACCGGCGTCTAATCAAAACTACCCAAATATCAAGTCTATCTGGCCAGAAAGGTTGTTGTTGTTGTTGATTCCAGGCTATGAGAGCTAGCATCCCTACCACCTGGGGTTGTTTCGAGGAAGCATTCCTGAATCACCACATTCCAGATAATCTATTCTCCAAATCAATCAAGTTCCATTCAGCTATACACCCTTGGTACAAAAACCTCTTCCTTCAATTGAAAATGTTCCGGTGGTTTACTAATTCCCTGACGTCTACCCAAGAAGTTTCCGGACCTTTTCTTTTCTCAGTAGGAATCTCGGGGCGCGATTCCTTCAAGGGGGGGCGTTTTGTAACAGCCCAAGTATGAAAACCTACCATTTAGAATGTTTGATTTCTTGTTATTAAAGTATTGCATCATGTCATCATATTGTTGCATTTGTTTCTTTTGGTTTGCATCTGTTATTCTTTGTTTTCGCAATGACAAATCAAACAATTTCAACTGCTTTGTTTTCATACTTGTTCTGTTACAACTTTTGGAATAAAAATAACAAATGAAAACAACCAAATTGTTCTATTTTATTCCATGTTGATCACTCATTAAATTGTTGGTTCTAATCAAACAATTAATTCAATCAATTAATTCCAAATCTTTTCAAACTCCAATAAAATCTCCAAATCAGCACCTCATTTGAAAGTTATAAAAGCACCAAAAATTTATAATCACATTGTTCTATTTAATCAATAAGGTGCACCCTATTAAGTTGTTGTTTTCTATATTAAATAACAAATGATTCCAAGTTCAAATCAAATCTTCAAAACATCAATCAACTTGAGTTTATAACAAATCTCCAAAACAATCAAACTCATTGTAATCACTTTAATTAATAGGGTTCACCCTATTAGTTTTGTTGCTTCTTTATTAATCAATTAAGTTGCAAATTATTTAAATTCCAACCAATTGACAAAACAGCAAATAGTTTGAATTTTTTCAAAGAACTTAAGTTGTCAAGGGTAGATATTGGACTAACAAATGCACCTGAATTTTCCCAAAAAATTTAGCAACTCATAACCCCATCCTTTTCTTCCATTTGATTCTATGCAAAAATAAATAAATAAGAACAAATAATTAAAACCACAAGGGAGAGGGGCATGGCCCATCCTTTTCTTTTCTCCCCCAGCCCACCAAACCTAGCCCAATACCCTTTCGCTCTGTTGTCTTCTTCCTCGTGGCTATCGTCATCAGTACGATCACCTCTCCTCCACACGATCACCTCTCCCCCTGTTCGATGTGCTGCCGTACCAGTGCTATCTATTCCATAAAACCAGCCATCGATCCCCTCATCCTAGCCCTAACCCTAGATCCCTAGCCTAGCGCCGCCACCCTCTCTACCTCAACCTCTCTCTCTGAATTCTCTCTGCCAACCCCCTGCACTTCTCTGAACCTGAAGATCGACGTGGTGGCCGTGGAGTGGCAAGCTCGCCGTCGCCGCCCTAGACACCATCGGCGCCAGCCGTGCCCGGGAATGGAAACGCCCGAGTCCACTCTTCCTCCTCCACCCTTCGGTTTGCGCCGGAGAGGTCCGATGCCCCGCCGCCGTCGCCTCCTTTTCGCCGGACCGCCTCCCTGTCTGCCCCGACATGCTCCACCATCGAGCGCCCCCTGCTGCCTCGAGGTGAGCAACCGCTCCCCTCCTTCCCCTCGCCTTCCCTCCTCCTCCCTTGGCCGCTTTCCCCTCGCAGCAAGCGCCCGCCGCAGCACCCCTCCGGCCACCGCGAGAGATCGCTGCCGGCGACCCCTGCTGTTCTGTGTCCGCTCGGTTCAGTTGTCTGCGAACTGAATTTTTCAGTTAAACACTCGAAGCAACAGCTTACCCCCCCTGCATCCCTTTCTGACACAAACCCGAAGTCCACCCCACTGGTCCTGTGCCTTGCGAGCGCAGCAGAGGGGGGTGGGTTCGAATCCCACCCGGGTTCGAATCCCACCCCCGCGGATTAAACCCAGTTTTTTATTTTTATTTTTCACAACTCCAGTAAACAGCTAATTGCAACCCAGTCCCTGCCAGTTCTTCTAGGTCCCTGTAAAATTAATTCTAAGTCCCTAGTTAATAACAATTGGCAGATTACACCTTAAATTTGGAAATTGCATAAATAAATCATCCTAACTCCAAATTCAACATTTTTAATATGTTTTCTGTACCAAATTAAATACTCTATTCAAATATAAAATTTGTTTACTGTTTTGAATATTTTAAATTGGTGCAAAGTTTGAAAACTTGTCAAATTCACTTAAAATTGCAAAATTCATAACTTGTTCATAAAAATTCCAAATTCAACAAACTAAATATGTTTTCCAATCAACTTTTCATGTACTTTCCAAATATAAAATTTGTTTACTGTTTTGAATAATTTAAATTGCTGAAAACAACTGTTTCTTGTTTATTGCATTTAAAAATTGCCAAAATAATAACTTGCTCATTTTAAATCCAATTTCAACAAATGAAATATGTTTTCCATGCAAAATTAAACCATCTTTCCAAATATAAAATTTGTTTCATGTTTTGAATAATTAAAATTGGTTAAATGATTTAAACCTTGTTTAAATCATTTAATATTGCTAAATCCATAACTTGATCAAAACAAATTCTTTTGGGACATATAAAATATGTTTTCAAACCATAAAAGTATAATCTTTTCAAATATGAATTTGGTTTAATGTTTTGAACAAATAAAAATTCAAATAAGTTCATGTTTGAATTAAATTCATCTAATTCTTGCTTAAACTTGTTTAATTCATAAATAATTTATTTGAAATCCTTTTTCAACAAGTGAAACATGCAATCCACCTAAAATTGTGTGTTCTTATCAAATATAAACTTTGTTATCTATTTTGAACAAATTAAAGTGGTGAAAACAACAAATGCTTGTGTGACACCTTTAAGTAACCAAAATTTCCTAACTTAATGAATGAATTTCCAAACTTGGTCAACCTTATTTCCAATTGCTTCTATTGTTGTTATTTTGCTGTTTTCCTCATGCATGCATCATGCTAACAATTTTCACATGATAATTAAATTGTAGATCATTTGTTTCCACTTAATTCATGGACTCTTGCCATATGCAATCCAATTGCATATGGGTCCATTTAAATTGTGTCATCATGTTATCTAGTTCATTTTGATGCAACCATTAACTTGACATGCATCATCCCATGATTGTGCACTATGCCATGATATTGATTGTCTACCTTTTCTGCATTGTCTGTTTGCTTCTTCTTGGATACACGACGACGTTGAGACCGACGATACTTACGACACCCCTTCTAAGGAGTTAGCTCAGTACCAGGCTACTAGGTTTTGCAGGCAAGTTATCACTCACATGAACCACTGTGTTCCTTTCAACATTGGTTACCGATACTTTCCGTTGTTCTTTCCTGCTAGCCTTAGTAGTAGTTGTTTCTGTTACGAACCTATCACATGAATCCCTTAACCCTGATATTGCCTCACCTCCACACCTATAACCATTGCTTGTGCCCGCGTCTTACTAGCATGCTTAGGTTGTTTTGCTCGAGTCCGTTACCCGTTACTTTCTGTTACTATTTCCATTACGTTGTGGGGGCTCGATGTTTAATCAATCAATCATGCTAATGTTATTATTAAATAATAATTTGATGATAAGGCACCGGCAGGAGGCCCTGTGTGGTTTTGAGGCCTGCTAGTGTCGACCCTAATAGGAAAAGGGTCTTGTCTACTGATCCATGATGAGCGCACTAACCGCATGTGGGAAGCGAGTATGGGCGCCCCCCTCAATTTGATTCGATTCGCATCTCGTCCAAATCGCCTCATTTAGTTCGTGTTTTCCATTTGCCGCATGCATGTTTTTGCGAGCCCAGGCCAGGGTGGAACTTTTGTAGTCGGCATATAGGGTGACAAGGTCTTAGAGTGCTATGAGGGTCCCTTTTCTTCGGGGCTTGATTAGCCGTGCGCCCAAGGTTCTTTGGGCTTGATGCGAAGAAGAGTTGAGTTGTGTTGAGTGCCCCGCTTGGTGGAAGGGCCTTTCCATCTGGCGGGTTATTCATGCGTGTACGGCCAAATTGGTGCAACCCTGCAGGGATAATCTTCTCGAGAAGCCGTGTTTTCCGCGGTTATGGATTACTTGGTGAAAGTACTGGCTAACAAGTACTCAGGACAACTTAAACATAATGATCAAACATGTTACACCCACTGATTAATAACTTGACTAGTAATAGGTTGATGACATAATAACTTGATTCACTTTTAATACAACTGCGTGAGTTATCCTCGGATTGCTTCTTTGGATAAGGGGCGAGATCCAGGATGGGTTTGTTTGAAGTTATCTTTCAGTTGGTTACAATCCTCGATCTTATCTCCTTTTCTGTTAGCCGGCAGTTGTAGTATGTTTCTGTAGTTGTGTAGAGCAGCCAGTTGCAGCATCCTTTATATCCCCTTCCTTCCGTTGAACCCAAAGCATCTGTGCTTGGTGTTGACGGGTTACACTTTGGTGAACTGTGAGTCTTGCTTGCCAGTACGTTTATGTACTGACCCCTTTGGGGCTGTGGTTTCCGCAGACCTACGTTTCCGAGGATCTACATGGTGGCTACTACGTGGAGTATGACGAGACTGCTGACGAGTAGATAGCGGACCCGGGCAGGATCCGAGACTTCGTGGATGGGCTCCGTCTTTTCGTTTCCGGCCTCTTAGGCCTATTTGGTTCTTGTCTGTACTCAGACATGTTGAATGCTTCCGCTGTGATGTAATGATGTTATGTTGGGGCATGTGCCCTCTGATGATTGTATTTGCTATCTCTGCTCTAATGAGAGCTATTTGCAACTTATTTCAATCTTTTGTGTCGTAGAGATTTGTTGTGATATCACTTGTTCAAACGCCGTTGACGTACCATGTGTGTATGTTTTGAAGTACGTCAACGGAAGTATCTGGATTTCTACGGGATGGTTTGCGCAGACGATGAATAGTAAGAGAATGTTTGTCACACGTTTACGTGTTGGCCTGCTCATATTGAGATGCGGGTGCCGGTATGCCCCGTAAGCCATTTATCTACTGTTTGACGGACTGTGAGTATCCCCTAGAAGTCCGGGTGCGACAGTTTTTTACAAGGTTCTTCCTTTGTCAGTTCTTTGACATCGGGATATGTTGGAGTGGTTTCTCCGTCTTCTCTCTCTTCCTCGTCGGAGGTGTCCTAGGGCTTTCCTGACTGTCGGCATCCGTGTTTTCAGCCGGTTTTGCCATTAGTACTCCGTGAAATCCCTCTTGAAGAGATTTAACCTTTCTTTCGAAAGCATCCTCATCTTCGTCTTCGGAATCAAAATCATCTGATCCGGTTTCTGATTCCAATCTCGCTTCTATGACGGCTAACACGGAATCCGGTTCCGAGTTCGTCATCAAGTTGATGGATGTCGGATCTTCCACCTCTATTGTGGGATTGTTGTTTTCTGCCTCTTGGACGGGATTGCTTTCATCCGTGTTTTCGGCGATCTCGGATTGCACCATGCCGATAAAGTGCGATGCAGTAGTATATCGACGATCTGAGCAAAATTCGGCGTCATAGTCGTCTTCGACTGGGTATAGGGCGGGTGGGATAAATTTGCTTCCACCGCAGAATCCCATTGCTTCTGCAGTTAATCGATAAAGATGTTTGCAGATCCAATCGGTAGAACGCAGGCACTTACCAGAGGATTCCACGGTGGCACGTACGATCCATTGTCGAGGAAGCGCCCGACATTGTTGTCTAATTCCAAGCTTCCGACGATTATGGTACTGCCGATTCCGCCGAGTATCCCTGATCGAAACATAACGCCTGACGTCGCTTGCCCCATGGTGGGCGCCAACTGTCGACACATCGTAGTAGAATTCATAGACGGGGGTGCCATGAGACTACCAATAGAGAAGTGGGGGTATGTGATCGTATGATGAACAATGGCACAGGATTTTACCCAGGTTCGGTACGTCGCAGTAATGTGGCGTTCCTACTCCTGCCATCTCACTATTCAGGACTAAAGCCTGGAGTAAACAGAGTACAATGTGAGGTTAGGTTTAGCTACTCAACAAGGATCCACCTCTCGGCGAGTTAGCCTATGCCTTCTTGTCTATCTTTCTTATCTCCCGTCCGGCTTTATATAATAGCCGGGTTAGGGCTTACAGAAAAGGAAACCTAGAAGACTACGGTATGTGCTAACTTGGAAAGTAAGGAATCCGCATTCTACTCCAAGCGGTATCACGTGGGCCGTGATCCGGGTTCTTCTAGAATCCAGCTCCCGTGCGCCAGCTTACTGGGCCGCCCAAGGGACCGTGATCCATTACCACTTAGTCCACCCTGGTAATCCGGCACTTTATACCACTATCTGATATACCCCTAATTGGTATATATCCGCAGTTAGACGAAAGGCGGAACCTTGGTGCGGACGCTTCACCTCCAAGGGAAGTAAGTCAGTGTTGATAGGTTCCTGCCTCGCTAGTATCCCATCGTATATGATGGGATTATATTCTTTGCCATAAGGGGTGCACGCTTCCTTCGATAAGGAGCTCTCCTGTTTCTTCTGGCAGGATGGGAGCGAACGGCAGAAATACCACATGGTTAAGTGGGCTGACGTCTGCGCCCCCAAGGATATGGGGGGCATAGGCATTATGGCATCCCGAAAGATGAATGTGGCGTTTCTCCTAAGATAGGTCTGGCGCATCCTGCGGGATGAGGGGGGCCTTTGGCTCCAGCTCATTAAAGCTAAATACCTACAGGGTCGGCCCTCCTTGCTTGTGAGAGATAAGATGGCTCCCTCTTCTGGAGGTCTATCCAGTCTCTGAAGCGGGACATTGGGAAAGGGATTCGGTTTACCCTGGGGGATGGTCGGGGCATCTTGTTCTGGCTGGACCCGTGGCTTCGAGCCAACCCTCTCCGGCTAGAGTTCCCGAGACTCTTTGCGATTTGCACGGACCCATCGGTAGTGGTGGCGACGACATTTAGGCAGGGGTCTTGGGATATTGCGTTTAGACGCTACTTAGGTCCGGCCGAGGCAAGGGAGTGGGCGGAGCTTCTGGACGAGCTTCCTACGAGCGGGACGGGAGGCCCAGACCAGGTGTCCTGGACGCTGGACCCGTCAGGGACCTTCACGGTTAAGTCTGCATACCGCTCCCTGTTTGCCTCGCCCTCGAGTCCTTGGGCTGCACCACTTTGGAAGGCTCCACTTCCTCTCAAGATCAAGATCTTTGTTTGACACCTATTGAGGGATAGGCTACCCTCTGGGGTGGAGGTCTCCAAGTGCCGGGGACCTGGGGATGGCCTATGCCCGCTCCGCAGGGTCCCTGAAACGAGCACACACATCTTCTTTGTGTGTCCTGCTGCCCGGTTCCCGTGGAACTTCGTGCGAGAGGCGCTGGGGCCGGCTTGGCTGGCCCTGGACCTGGGGGAGTTTCTAGAAACCAAGGCACACCATGCTGGGGGAGGCAGGCGTCTCTTCTGGCTGGTGTTTGCGACGATGGCGTGGTCGTTATGGACGACCCGTAATAAGATGGTGATTGAGAAGATTTTCTTAAGGCGGGCTTCTGACTCGGTGTTCAAATTCTTGGCTTTCCTGCAGCAGTGGCACCCGTTGTGTAGGCAGCGGGATAGGGCGCGGCTGGACGACTCCATCGACAAATTTCTCGTGGCCGCGCGTCGCCTCTCCGCTTCGGTGCCGCCTTGACCAGGTTCCCCTGGTCCGGGCCTTGTCTCTACCCACACCACCACCCCTCGCCTCTTTCTAGTGTGTGTGTGTTGTTCGTGCTTTTCTTTTGGACTGTATTGCGCTGTGGCCCCAGCATCGTGGGTGTGTTGTATCTGGATCCTGTAAACTCTTGTGATCGGTTGCTTTATTTATAAAGCGGGACGAAACCTTATTTCGAGAGTTGACTAAGCCCCGTGAGAAAAATCTGGGCCAGTTGCTCCATGGGCCTACAAGTGGATCGGATACAACAACTCCAGGGAAAGCGCACTTCGTTTCGGAACAGGATTCTAAGCGCGTTGGTTGAATTATCTAAAAAAAAAGGCGCGTTGGTTGAAGCTAGCCCACTTCGATTCGGACAGGGATTCCGAGCGCGTGGCGGTTCTGTACAATAAAAGGAAGGACCGGGGCGGCTAGCTCAAAGGTTCATCACAACCCGTCGTTGGCAATCTCAAAAAGAAAAAAAAAAAGTTTGAACCCTTCGTTGGCCTGGAGCAGCCATGGAGGACTACTACCGCGACCCTGCATATGCCGGCGAGCCAGCACCGGTGGTGGGGATGAAGAGATGCCACGAGCCGTCGGAAGGCAAGCTTGACGCGGCGGTGATGGAGAAGAGGTACATGCGCCACGACGGCAACGACAGTACGGATCAGCACCCCCGCTGGAAGCGCGTCGCTGTATATGCGCCGTCGGCGGGGACGAAGCGAGGCTACGAGCAAGAGCAAGCCGAGGACGACATGGATCCCGGGTTGGTTTACAAGCGGTACAAGGGCAACTACTGGGAGGAGGACCCTGCTTGCGCGAGGGCGAAGCTTCTCTGCAACGGGAAAAAAGCCAGGCACGCCGCTCAAATCAACCAGTACTACCGCTACATGTCGGAGATCGACGCGTGGTTAGCCAGCCTGCCCGCGCCTAAATCTGGATGCAGTAATTAGCTAGAAAGTAGGGAGAACTACTGTCGATCTGTTTCTTCTTCACGGACAGACAATCTACTATACTATACATTCTACCCAACATCATGTACCAACTGATCCGTAGCTTATTATTCTCTATTCTTATGCTTCTTTGCTGATTTTGATGAACTCATCACCGCTGGCTTATGGACTTCATCCCACTTCTATTTCGGCAGCAAGCTGACATGCTCAACATATAAAACCAATGTATTCTCATCCTTTGCACTTTTGTACATGTTGTATGCATCCTTCTCCCACTTGATTCAAACTAGGCCATCTGCAATCGAATGCCCATACTTGCACCGGTACACCATAAGCTTGGGATCAACAGCAAAGTACCCAAATTCATTCAACACACGATTAATTTTGTCACAACTCAAACTAGTCCTTGAAAATTGATCGAAATGTCAACTTTGTGCTCCAAATAGTTTCTATTCTTAATTCCACAAAGAAAACACCATGGTAAATTTCAATACTGAAACAAACATCATTTGGACCTACATTGCATCAACAAAATTTCAGAATTAGTCAATTTTAGTGTGGGCTAAAAGACAAGCATTACCAACTAACTCTGACAGGAAATCATCAAAATTGATGTTGGATAACAGACACTCTAGATTGTACACATTATATCCCACATCGTGCCCAATATCAGAGGTAAAATCGGTGCTAGATTGAACTAGAAACCTAAAACCTATCTACTTACCCCAAATCAGGTCACATAAAAAGAACTCATTGTAACTAGCGGCTTTATCCATGGATCTCGACGACGTGGGAGTCCTGTCGCTTCCTCCACTTGTTGGTGGTCTCCAACACAGTTGCCTCCACCACACTCGTCGTCGAGAGCGACCTCATTTGTCGCCTGCATGTCACCTCGTACGACAGATGAAGCTAGGACGAAATGGCTCTCATGCTGAATCCACAGTGGCTTGTCTATAGAAAACACATCGATCCGAATGGTCAGAAATATAGTCAACATGCCACGTCATCAAGACATAGAGGCCCGTGACGGTTGTGACCTGTTTGCTCATAATTCATTCCCGGGTGACAACCTCCCTCCTTCTCCAAAGTTCAGTGACCAATGTGCTTATCTCGGGCAATTTATGTGACTAACCATGCGATACCCACCTTTTCTATTTTATTTGTTTGGTATTTTTAATTTATTTTTCTCCTCACTTTTCTAGAAAGTGATTCTATTATTTTTCATATTTATTTTATTTTCCATTTTCAAGTATGTATTTTTCTTTTTATCTTGTTCTCTCTTTTTTGAAAATTATACAAATATGCATGAATTTTTTTTAATTCGTGAAAATTCTTTGAATTGTATGAATATATATTTGAGACATATATAGAAATATTTATTTCAGAACCTCATGATAAATTACTTTTAATTGCATGAAAACTATATTCTCCTTGTGGACATCTTTTTGAACCTATTGTACAATTATTTCCTATTCTATGGAAATTTGTTGGACCTCACAAACTATTATTATGAATTTTATAAACATATTTTCTCATAGGGCAGTTTATTATTTTCGCGAACATTTATTTTTTGGACCTCACGAACAATTTTGTTTTTGAATTATTAACTTACATTCCCATATGAAAAATTTATAGCCTCGAGCACTTATTTTTGGACCTCGGGAGCGCTTTTTTGAATTGTATAAATATATTTTCTCGTATGAATATTTATTTTTGAATGTTGCAGGAACTTTTTTTTTGTTACATGTGAATTTCTTTTACCATTTGAAACACATTTTCCCCTAACTATCAAATTATAAATATATAATTTTAATTATGTTAATATATATATTATGAGGAAGTTAACCTTCTATTGCGCATAAAACTTTGCATTCAGTCGAAAAATCACAAAATGAAATAAAACCAGCATAAAATGTGGGCGCTACCAAAGGAATTAGAAGCACGAATGGGAGTGGGGCAGAAAGAAAGAAAATCACGACCTTTTTTTTAAGATAAAAAAAATCTTGGCCAGTTGCTCCATGGGCCTGCAAGTGATACAACAACTCCAGGGAAAGCGCACTTGTTTCGGAACAGGATTCTAAGGGCGTTGGTTTGAAGCTTGCCCACTTCGATTCGGACAGGGATTCCAAGCGCGTGGCGGTTCTGTACAATAAAAGGAAGGACCGGGGCGGCTAGCTCAAAGGTTCATCACAACCCGTCGTTGGCAATCTCAAAAAGAAAAAAAAAAGTTTGAACCCTTCGTTGGCTTGGAGCAGCCATGGAGGACTACTACCGCGACCCTGCATATGCCGGCGAGCCAGCACCGGTGGTGGGGATGAAGAGATGCATGCCACGAACCGTCGGAAGGCAAGCTTGACGCGGGGGTGATGGAGAAGCGGTACATGCGCCACGATGGCACCGACAGTACGGATCAGCACCCCCGCTGGAAGCACGTCGCTGTATATGCGCCGTCGGCGGGGACGAAGCGAGGCTACGAGCCCAAGCAACCCGAGGACGACATGGATCCCGGGTTGGTATACAAGCGGTACAAGGGCAACTACTGGGAGGAGGACCCTGCTTGCGCGAGGGCGAAGCTTCTCTGCAACGGGAGAAAAGCCAGGCACGCCGCTCAAATCAACCAGTACTACCGTTACATGAAGGAGGTCGACGCGTTGTTAGCCGGTCTGGCCGTGCGTAAATCTTGATGCGGTAATTAGCTAGAAGTAGGGAGGGTTACGATCTGTCTGTTCCTTTTTATTATTTTCTTTCTTTCACGGACAAACAATCTAGTACATTGCTTCGTGTGTCCAAATGAGTTACAAGTATACTAGCAAAACATGCCCGTGCGATTGCTACGGGTTTCTCCATGCTTGGTAGCTTCGTCACAAGTGTATTCTTTGTGCCATATTCCTTTTGCCCATGTGTTGATCACTGCACGCAGTCACTCAGGAACAGCAGCAACTTGCTGAAATATTTGGGCCCAATACAAGTGAGCCCAATAGCAAATGCTGAAATCTCAAAATGGCACATGTGTACTAGTGAGTGGTGCGAGTGGAAAGTTTAGTCTCACATTGAAAGTTGGAGGAGTTGCACATCACCTTATAAGGTGGAGTGTTTTAGGAATTGTATGTGAGTGAGAATAAGAGAGCCTCTCGCGCACTACTCCTCCTCTGACGCTCGCTCGTCTCGACACGACCCGACCCGTCGTGATCGCGTTTCGTGAATCGAGCATCGAGCCGAGACAACATTTATCTTTATTTTGCTGTTTTGGAAAACTGAGTTCGTATCCGTGACGGACGCGTCACAGCTGAGTCGTTTTGTGTCGCTCCCGTATCGTGTGCTGCAACCGACTCGAACGTGTGGCGTGGGCCACCCACGTCGCACACGTTAGGGTTTTCGAACCACACTATAAAAGACGCGCCGTGGGCGCTGTATACACATAGAAACCAATCTAGTTTTGCCACAGCTCGTTCCTTGCGCCGCCACCGTAGTCTATTCCATCCCGAGCGTCGGCGTCCACCGGCGAACGGGAGAGCAGGTCTCTGGAACCGGTCGCTTTTGTGATCCCGTACGGGAGAGGGCGAATTAGGTTTTTGGGAAGCGCTTCGTGCGACTGCTCACTGCTTCCACGACGGCTCGTCTACCTAGCAAGTCAGGCGGTGCTGCGTACCGCCGCCTCAAGCGTCGTCTACTCCGACCCATCATCGCCAACGTTATCATCAATAACGTTCCTACAAACAATCGGTACGAATTCTGTGTCCTGATCTGTCTGCTTAACATGTCTACTGTTTACATGTTTAGCGAAATCGTGTTGCTATTATTCATGTTATCTACTACATCTAGTATGTTCGAGTTCCACACACTGGTAGAAAATAGGCCTTCGGTACGCCCCTATTAGTCCCCAAAATAATCGGCCCGCGACCATAGGGGTCTTTAGTCGCGGTTCGGGACGAGACCCGCGACCAATAGTCTGGGCCCAGCGCGCTCGGTCCACAGCTGTCGGAGGGGAGGGGCTTTAGTCCCGGTTGGCCAGACCAAACGGGGCTAATAGGTCATCGGTCTGGCCCCACGGTCTTTAGCCGCGGTTGTCCAGGTGAACCGGGACTAAAGGCCCATCCCTATATATAGAACTCAGCTCGCTGCACCTAGCCGCATTTGGTGTCATTTCTGCTCACAACATTCACAAGGGGTGGTGGGTATGCTTTTGGTTCCTACTATGCACACAAGGTGTTCGATGAAATGCCCGATAGCATGAAACACACATGATATTAAGTGTCCGAGCCGCACTTGAGCGTTTTCATTTATTTTACCTCCGCGGTCGCGGTTAGCAACTTGAACCCTTTCATGATTTGTATTATTTCCAGCTAGTTAGTTTAACAAATGCATGATGGTTAATTATATAATTTATATAATAATAATGCAGATGAATCGGCAATGGATGTACGGTAACCGACTCTCCGGCGAGTTCACTACGGGTTTGAAAGATTTCCTCGTAGTGGCAACTGCGAACAAGCAGCGAGGTTTTATTATCTGTCCATGTGCTGAATGTAAGAATGAGAAGGCTCACTCCTCCTCAAGAGTCGTTCACATGCACCTGCTTCGGCACGGTTTCATGCCAAGCTATAATTGTTGGACCAAGCATGGAGAAAGAGGGGTTAGAATGGAAGAAGATGAAGAAGAGGATGATATCGATTTCAACTATCATGACGTTTTCGGTGATACTTTCATGGAGGATGATGCTGAAGGTGGGGAAGGGTTTGGTGAAGGTGAAGAAGAGGCACATGATGAGCCCGCTGATGATCTTGGTCGGACCATTGCTGATGCACGGAGACGCTGCGAAACTGACAAGGAGAGGGAGAATTTGGATCGCATGTTAGAGGATCACACGAAGTCGCTGTACCCAGGATGCGACAATAGTCTGAAAAAGCTGGGCTGCACACTGGATTTGCTGAAATGGAAGGCACGGGAAGGTGTAGCTGACTCATCATTTTAAAATTTGCTGAAAATGTTGAAAAATATGTTTCCGAAGAATAACGAGTTGCCCGCCAGTACGTACGAGGCAAAGAAGGTTGTGTGCCCTCTAGGTTTAGAGATTCTGAAGATACATGCATGCATTAACGACTGCGTCCTCTACCGCGGTGCATACGAGGATTTGAATGAATGCCCTGTATGCACTGCATTGCGTTATAAGATCAGAGGCGATGAACCTGGTGACGATGTTGAGGGCGAGAAACCCAGGAAGAGGGTTCCCGCCAAGGTGATGTGGTATGCTCCTATAATACCTCGGTTGAAACGCCTGTTCAGGAACAAAGAGCATGCCAAGTTGTTGCGATGGCACAAAGAGGACCGCAAGTCCGACGGGGAGTTGAGACACCCCGCTGATGGAACGCAATGGAGAAAGATCGACAGAGAGTTCAAAGATTTTGCAGCTGACGCAAGGAACATAAGATTTGGTCTAAGTACTGATGGCATGAATCCTTTTGGCGAGCAGAGCTCCAGCCATAGCACCTGGCCCGTGACTCTATGCATCTACAACCTTCCTCCTTGGTTGTGCATGAAGCGGAAGTTCATTATGATGCCAGTGCTCATCCAAGGTCCGAAGCAACCCGGCAACGACATTGATGTGTACCTAAGGCCATTAGTTGATGAACTTTTACAATTGTGGGGCAGACCTGGTGTACCTGTGTGGGATGAGCACAAGGAAGAGGAATTTAACCTATGTGCGTTGCTTTTTGTAACCATGAACTTCTGGCCTGCTCTCAGTAACCTTTCGGGACAGTCAAATAAAGGATACAAAACATGCACGCACTGCTTACATGAGACTGAAAGTGTATTTTTGGATAACTGTAGGAAGAACGTGTACCTGGGTCATCGTCGATTTCTTCCCCGAAATCATAACGTAAGAAAGAAAGGCAAGCATTTCAACGGCAAGGCAAATCACCGGCCGAAGCCCGCGGAACGTACTGGAGCTGAGATATTTGATATGGTCAAGGATTTGAAAGTCATCTTTGGAAAGGGTCCTGGCGGACAATCAGTTCCGCTGGGAGTTGACGGGCACGTATCCATGTGGAAAAAGAAATCGATATTTTGGGAGCTACAGTATTGGAAAGTCCTAGATGTCCGCTCTGCAATCGACGTGATGCATGTTACGAAGAATGTTTGCGTGAACCTGCTAAGCTTCTTGGGCGTGTATGGGAAGACAAATGATACAAAGGAAGCACGGCGGGACCAGTAACTTTTGAAAGACCCAGATGACCGGCATCCGGAATGGTTTCAAGGTCGTGCCAGCTACGCTCTTACGAAAGAAGAGAAGGTCATTTTTTTTGAATGCCTGAGCAGTATGAAGGTCCCGTCTGGCTTCTCGTTGAATATAAAGGGAATAATAAACATGGCGGACAAAAAGTTCCAAAACCTGAAGTCTCACGACTGCCACGTGATTATGACGCAATTGCAGCAGCACAGATCCTCGAAAGAAACACACCATAGCCCTGATCGAACGGCTCACAACAGCTCGAAAAAAACACACCCGGATCCAACGACTCACAAGCGCTTGAAAGAAACACACGATCCGTGTGATTCTATCTGATTGGTCCAAACGAAACCCTAATTCCCAACACCAACCGGGACTACAGGGATGATCCGTTTCCCAATGAAACCCTAACTCATTTAGTCCCGGTTGGGGACACCAACCGGGACTAAAGGGATGTTTTCTTCTCGCTATATATATGTATGCATTGCCACACCATTGGCATAAACACATACAAACTCACAACTCTCTCATGGCTTCTATCGTACCCACTCTAACATTCATCCAGGCGGAGGCACTTTCCGCCTCGAACTACCCCTGCCCGCCCGGCTACAGCGTTCCCGCCGGTTGGATGCTTAGCGCCGGAGGAGTGCCTGTCCCTCCTCTTCCTCAAGGTGTGGCGCGTCGGGCGGCCATCACGAACCACTACTACCACGAGCTCACGCCAGAGCAGCGGAGGAATCCCAGTTGGCATCCCGATAACCAGCATACTTGGGATGCCTTCTTCATCAATCGGCGTGAGAGGGCGCTCGCCAGGTATGAGGAGGACGGCCTGCCTCCTGGGAACTTTCACGAGGCCGGTCGTCGGCTATGGTGGTCCGGCCGGACTCTACAGAGCGTCATGGACTACATCAGGGCCGGCGATATCCCCCGCCTGCGCTACCCTCAGGCCCAGTCCTGGAGTCGTGATCCTCCGAGGGAGTGCAGAGCACCTCAGACGATAGTGACGGCGACGGCGGCGGCGAGTACGACGACTACGAGTGCATGTACTATAGGCCTAGGCAGGAGTATGACTAGCAGCAGATATCAGATCATGCATCTATGCTCTCCGTTTAGGTTTAGATCCACTATTGCTATTATGTACTGCCTTTTTTATCTATATATACATATTCAAGATTTTAAAAAGAATTAGTTTTATTTTTTTGAATTTTCTGATATATTATTTGTATTTTTAAGATTTTAAAAAGAATTAGTTTTATTTTTCTGAATTTTCTGATATATTATTTGTACTTTTAAGTTTGGGAAAAGGAAAAGAATTCGAATAACCACCTTTAGTCGGGGTTCGTGACACCAACCGGGACTAAAGGCTCGTTCTGCGCGGGAAAGAAAACGCCGCGAAAATTTTCACCTTTAGTCCCGGTTCTTGACACCAACCGGACTAAAGGCCCGCGGAGGGTACCCCAGGGGACCTTTAGTCCCGGTTGCTGTCACGAACCGGGACTAAAGGCTGGACCTATATATGTGCGAAGCCTTCCAGCCCCAAAATTTTCTAAGTCCCAAACCCTCGTCTTCCCTCGCGCCGGCGCCCGCTCGTCTTCTGCCCCGTCGCCGTCGCCCGCGCAGAGGACCGCGCCGTCGCCATCGCCGTCGCCGTCGTCGCGCCCTTCTCTCCACCGCCTCCACCCTGCTCCGCCCCCGCCCCGTCGCCGTCTCTCCGGTAGGTTCCCCGCGGGCCGTCGCCGTCGCCCTAGAACCAACGCCATCGAACGGAGACCACGAATCGCGCGCGAACGCGCCGCCCTCGAACGGCGACCACGAATCACGCGCGAACGCGCCGCCCTCGAACGGCGACCACGAACTGAGAACGCGCCGCCCTCGCGCTCGCTAGCGCGGCCAGATTCGCCGCCGGCGAGACCACAGTGGCCGTGGCCTCGTCCCCATCTCCGTCCCCTCCCCCGTGGCGAGCACCACAGTGGCCTCCTCCCCATCTCCGTTCCCTCCCCCGTGGCCGGAATCGTCAGAATCGTCGGAATCGCCGGAGACCCGAGAGCTTAAACTGCCACCGCCGGCCACCGTGTGACGCCAGGGGGTGACGTCATGATGACGTCACCTGGCCACGTGTTGACGAGTTTTTTTAATGACGTCATCATGACACGTGGGGCCCACTGTATATGGAATTACAGAACATAATTAAATCTTCTAAGTTAAATAACTTTTAATTTATAATTCCAAAAATTATGGAAAAATATGCAAAATGTTCACAAAAATGTAAGCTATCTGTTTATATCATTATCATTCATGTTTGACAAAGTTTAAAATGAGACCATATTTGAATTTGAGTTAAATTCATTAAAATAATGAAAGTAAGTTTTAATTCAATAAATTCAGAATATTAAGTGTAATATACCAAAATGACCAGAAAAGCAAATGCAACCTAGCTATGGGGTTCTCCAAGTCATTTGAGCAACCCTACCAATCTGTTTTCCCTCCTTCTACGACAATATTTGCTAAGTATCCTATATACTTAATTAATTTTTACTACATGCATGTCTGCAGGAGTGACATATGGCGGACAAATATACGGATCAGGAGGCTGAAGGTATTATATACTTCATGATAGCCAACCCGATCCCTTATGTGCCGGGCCCAGAAGATGAGCAACAAGAGGATGTAGTCTCTGCTTATCTGAACTTTGATGATCAAGAACATGAAGGAACAGACATTGTCGACGATCAAACAGGTGAAGAAACGGACATTGTCGATGATCAAGGAGGTGAACGAATGGACATTGATGACGGAGGTCAACCGTCAACAAACGACGATCTCCAGTTGCAAAGAACAACCACCTCCGGCGAGGTATATATATATATATATACACATTGGGACTCTCGTGATACAAACTTACTGAAATGTGAATACATATGCACTAACGCGCGCGACTCTCTTTCTTATTTTAGCCCTCGGTCGGATCTAGTATGACAAAGCGTGGCAAATCCAAGGAGATGAAAGATGGAGAAACATATACCATCGAATCAGTCAGTGAAACCGGCAAGCCCCTACAGCACACCACAAAGTTTATCAACCAATGCGGAGTCATTGTTAGAGACATCGTCCCGATCACCGTCCAGGAATGGAAGGAGCCAAAGAAAGCTCGTATTGGTTTCAGTTATGTCGACAAGAGAACGAAAAAGATTATGTTTAGAAAGCTTATTGCACATTTCATTCTACCTCCGGAATCCAACAAAAAAGATGAATTCGGTGAGGAGGTTCCGGGTGGACGTCAGAGGAGGAGGATAGTCAAAGAGTTCGCTCTTCAGAAGATGGCCGAAGCATTCCGGAGCTTCAAGAAAAAATTGTTCCGTGAATATGTCAGCAAGGGCAAGACTCTGATTTTCACTGGACAATATGAGAAACTGAGAGATGATTGGACAGAATTTGTGACGCAACACAAATCGGAGCATTTCAAGGAAATGTCGAAAAAAAATAAGACTAATGCGGAAAAGAAACAGTACCATCATGTTATGGGGCCAGGAGGATACCGCGTTTCGGCGCCTAAGTGGCAGGCAATGGAGGACGGCCTGAGGGCAAGAGGAATCCGTCTAGGTACAGAGGGATGGGACGAAAGAGCCAAAATGTGGTGGTACGGGCATGGAGGATCGCTAGACCCGGAGACAGGGGAGTGTGTTCACCGACAGAAAAAGTTTGCTCCCACAAAAGACCTTGTTGACGCAATGACCTTAGCTCAACAGGGCGTGATCACGTTCAACAGAGAAAGAGACCAACTGACCCATGCCCTCGGGAATCCTGAACACGGAGGACATGTACGAGGCAAAGGCAGATTGCCGTGGAAAGTAGGGTTTTCCCAGGAGGGTGACCCGTACTGTTACAGAAGCCGTAAGAGAGGTACGGACCGGGCTGCAGATCAACTGTCGAATCTTGCAGCGGAATTTAATGAGTTGAAGAAGATCGTGGCGGGAATACTTGAGAAAGAAAAAGCGGCGGCTGCAGGGCCGCATGAAGAACATGCAGCGGATCTCGGAAGCCAGCATCAGCGGAGAAGCAGCGTGGCTTCCACGGAGGCCTCGACTGCAGGTGCTAATGCACCGATGATCGAGAGTCGTGCACCGGAGCCTCACTACCCCGTGGATGATGTAAAGGAGATGAAAGAATGTGATCTGCATTATCCCGTGGGGAACATTTCTATGAAGGTAGCTACCCGCAGTGCTTTACCATGTACACCTGGAGCACTCCATCACAACAACCCCATTCCATATGGCTATGCTCGTGTCACGGTGGAAGACATAGTCCAAGCGTTTGAGGACCTGGAGATTGACATAGCTACACCCGAAGGGGAGAGAAGACTTGGAGATGTCAAGCGCCAGTTCATTCTATGGAAAAAGAAGTACATAGTGTTTCCAGGCGAGACGCCACGGCTAACAAGTCCACCCCCCTCCGATGGTGCAGGTGCTGGTGGTGGTGGTGGTGGTGGTGGTCCTGGTTCACCTACGCCTCCTTCACGCCATTCGACGCCGATCCCCGATCCACAATCTCCGGCGGGTAAGCTGCCGTCGCCCCCGATTCCTCCTCCGGCGGTTAAGCAGCCGTCGCCCCCGATTCCTCCTCCGGCGGTTAAGCAGCCGTCTCCCCCCATTCCTCCTCCGGAGGAAAAGCAGCCGTCTCCCCCCATTCCTCCTCCGGAGGATAATCAGTCGTCGCCCCCCATTCCTCCTCCGGAGGATAAGCAGACGTCGCCCCCCATTCCTCCTCCAGCGAAGAAACAGAGGCAGGAGGACAGCAAGGGAACCTGCTCTTGGTCTATTAACCCGGAGCCTTATGTACCTAAGACCACACGGGTACCGGAGCCATCACTGAAGCCTCTCCCCCCAAGGCCTTGGGAACTTAGTGATGCTGAAACCAAATTGTCCGTGAAGGCTGACGTTGACAAATGGAAGGGCCGACTGAAGGCGCTAAAGGAGCCTGAGCCCAAGGAAGTATTCCCTCCGATTGTAGACTATTGGGCTACGGGTTTTTTGTCGATAGTGTCCCAAGCCGTGAAGAATTTGCCTAAAGACTATGATATTGAACTTCGTAAGCAAGCAGGAATATTGGAGGAGGAGAAAGCAAAAATGAAAAAAAGCGGGAAACAAGTTGCCCAGCTCGGGATGCAGAGTAAACAATCGACCCCCCCCCCCCCCCGCTCATAGTGAAAGCCGCTCCGGAACAGGACCCCGAGGTCATAAATGCTGTGGCAGCAATGGGATTGACTGTACCTACTGCCATGCAAAATGCGTCCGAGGGCGGTATATCTCTTCGTCTCTTTTTAGGCCTAGACGATGCGACAGTGGCTGAGGTAGGATTACAATATGAGAAGAAAGGGCCTCTCGTCGAGCCTGCGAAGGAAAAGGATCTACCACCACTAATGCAAGCTCTGCTACGTTGGTACAAACATTTCATAACATGGACCGACAAAGAATTTGTGTATGTGGATTATACAGAGGAGCATCACACTAAAAAGTACTATGTAACAGTTGAGATGAGTGAATTGTCCAGCTGTTCAATCTGCGTGAGCTCGACAAATCTATCCTGAGTTGCTACGTTCTGTAAGTGATTTATTTCTACCTCATCTCGTTCTTCATTGCCTACACTATATATATATATATATATATATATATATATATTGTCCTAACTATATTGTTGCATACGCTATTATGCAGATTGAAGATTTGGGAATGCAAAGTAAGACTCATCCATGATGGTTGGTTCATTGACCCACAAATCATTAATGGAACTATGTTAGAACGTCACCCCAAAGACGTGGAGAAAGACTTGTACAATTTTTTTAAAAAGCATGAATCCAAAAGATATATTCTATTTCCTTACCTTTTTGGGTGAGTGTTTCTCTCATGTTCCCATTCTCTTTTGTTTACTCCATGCATGGTATGTCTAATCGATAAGTTATGCATGACTGTATATCTAACGTGTCCGCAGGTTCCACTGGATTCTGCTAAAAATTGATCTTCAGAACTGCATAGTTTTGATTTTTGACTCTATGAATTCAAATACAGATCTTTGGATCGACATGAGAAAAATGATGCAAAGGTAATTATTTTTCAATCATTTGCGCTCTATATCGATCAGTCTCTTTTGTTCATTTCCTAAGCTAATAACCCCCTTGTTCATTTTATTTTATTTTGCAATGTAGAGTTTAGAGACGGTTCTCACTTGGACATGTCGGTGGATTCAAACATCAGCTACAATTTAAAAATGTGGTCAAAGGTGTGGATAAGCAGCCACCGGGGACCGGTCTATGTGGATACTATGTCTATGAGAACATACGGAAAGAAATCTCTGAGAGGAAGAAGGACGAGATCACGCGGAGTGGTCTCAATAACTTGCGGAGGGTGCTTACTCCAGAAGCTCGCTTCCGACCAATTCAAGAGGAAATAGCAGGATTTTTCCTTAGGCATGTCATCGCTAAGGAAGGAGAGTACCATGCGTCCACCGACGATGACTATTATACGCATCAGCCCTGAGTACTTTGAAACTTGTTCGAATTTGTGTATGGTCATCCATCTTAATTGTGTAATATGGAAACTTGTTCGAGGTTGTATATATGGTCACCCGATATTGAATATATATTATATATTCCTATTGAATTCTCCTTGTTTGAAATTTCATATATATATATATATATATATATATATATATATATATATATATATATATATATGCATGTATATAGTATCGTAAAATATATATATGTGTACTGAAACTTCATCAAAATTAAAAGAAAACACAAAATAAAATATAAAAGAAATAAAACAAAACAAATTAAAAAGGAACCGGTTTAGGGGGCCTAAAACCCTAAACCTGCGCAGGTTTTCAGTCCCAGTTAGCCACAAGAACCGGGACTAAAGGTCCTCCCCCGTGACGGACTCCTGGAACCCACGTGGACGGGCCTTTAGTCCCGGTCCGTAAGTCCGCGGGACTATAGGGGGGGTCTTTAGTCGCGCATAGCTAGTCCCGGTTGCGCGGTCGGGACTACTGGCCCTGGCGAACCGGGACTATAGGACTATTTTCTACCAGTGATATGTTAATAGCTGTTTTTATCATGATTTATATCATGTAATTAATCTTGGAAATTATGCCTAATTATTCAACAATCCAAAAACCTAATTGTAGGCAATTTCCTGACTATGGCCAATTTAAGTGGTTCAATGAAACCGGAAAGGTTCAATGATACCACCTTTAAGAGATGGAAACTGAGAGGCCAACTGTGGCTCCAGTCCATGAAAGTGTGGGACACAATTATGAATGACCTTCCTGAAGGAGCTACCGACGATGTTCAGAATAAATTCAAGGAAGCCAATAATAATTTCAGAGGCTGTATTCTGAGTGTCCTGGAGAGACGTCTGTGCGATGTGTATATGTACATCGAAGACGCTAAGGAGCTCTCGGATGCACTGAATTCTAAATTCGGTGCGTCCGATACTGGCAGTGAGCTGTATATCATGGAAAGTTTTAACGACTACAAGATGGTGAATAACCGTTCTGTAGTCGAACAGTCTCATGAGATACAATGCATTGCGAAGGAGCTTGATCTGTTCAAGTGTGTGATTCCTGATAAGTTTGTGGCTGGATGCATTATTGCAAAGTTGCCTTCTTCATGGAGGAATTTCGCCACATCTATCAAACATAAGAAACAGGGGATATCGGTTGAAAACCTGATAACGTCTCTTGATGTTGAGGAGAAAGCTCGGGAAAAGGACACAATTGAGAGATGTGGTGATTTGCAGTCTAGCGCCAATATGGTGCAGAAAAATCACCACATCAAGAACAACATCCAGAACAAAGGGAACTATAAGCCCCAGTTCAATGGTCTTGTGAACACTACTGCCCTTAAGAATAATAATAAGAAGAATGTGCTGAACAAAGCTGGGCTCGAGTGCTTTACATGTGGAGCGCTCGGCCACTTTTCTATTGACTGTCCAGACCGTGCAGACAAGAAAAGGAAGAAAGGCTCCAAGAATGTCAACATGGTGACCGCTAGCAACACTGATGGGTACGGTAATATACCGATGGTACTTTCAGTTCTTCAACCTCCGTGTTGGTGGATTGATACGGGTGCTAATGTTCATGTGCGTGTTGACGTCTCTATGTTCACTTCTTATCAGGTCGCACGGGATTCTTCCATCCTAATGGGGAATGGATCACATGGTTCTGTTCGTGGCGTTGGCACGGTAGATCTCAAGTTCACTTCGGGCAAGATCGTGCAACATGTCCCTTCTATGAATAAGAATCTCGCTAGCAGCTCCCTTCTTTGCAGAGATGGGTTTAAAGTAGTGTTTTAGTCCAATAAAGTAGTTGTGTCGAGATTTGGACAATTTATTGGTAAAGGCTATGAGTGCGGAGGCTTGTTCCGCTTTTCTCTTTCCGAATCTTGCAATAAGTCAGTAAACCATATTTGTGTCAATGTTGATTCAGATGCTAGTGTTTGGCACTCTCATATATGTCATGTTAATTTTGGTTTACTGTCTCGGCTATCCAGTTTAAGTTTAATTCCGAATTGCACCATTTCCAATGGTTCTAAGTGACATAGTTGTTTGCAATCTAAGCAACCTCGGAAGCCTCACACAGCATCCGAGGAGAGACACCTGGCACCTCTAGAATACATACATTCTGATCTATGCGAGATTAATGGTGTTTTGACAAAAGGTGGAAAGAGATATTTCATGACACTCATTGATGATGCTACTAGATTCTGCTATGTTTATTTGTTGCAAACTAAAGATGTGGCTTTAGACTATTTTAAAATATATATGGCTGAAGTTGAAAATAATTAGAGAGAAAGAACAAACCTTTTAGGTCAGATCATGGTCGAGAGTATTTCTCCAAAGTATTTGAAGAATTCTGTGAGGAACACGATATTATTCACGAGAGGACGCCTCCCTACTCGCCACAATCAAACGGAATTGCTGAGAGAAAAAAATGCATGCTAACCGACTTGGTGAATGCCATGTTGGACACTACTGGTTTATCTAAGGCATGGTGGGGGAGGGGCTCTGTTGACTTCGTGTCATGTCCTGAATAAAGTTCCTACCAAGAATAAGGATAAAACCCCTTATAAGGAGGGTGTTGGGAGAAAACCATCACTTTCTTATCTGCGTACTTGGGGCTGCTTGGCGAATGTCAACGTTCCAATTCCAAAGAAACGCAAACTCAGAAAAAACAGTGGATGGTATCTTTCTAGGCTATACTCAGCGTAGCATTGGCTATAGATTTCTAGTAATTAAATCCGAGGTACCTGATATGCATGTTGATACTATTATGGAATCTCGTGATGCAACATTTCTTGAGAATATGTTTCCTATGAAATATATGCATAGCTTTGATGATATTTCTTCTGAATTAATTCTGGAATTTGGGACATCTAGTGATCATACAGAATCCATGATACAGCTACACATATATCAACACTAATTTTTTTTAACGGAAAGCCCAGCCTCTACATCTAGGCGATGCACACCGCTGATGCATGTAAAATGCATAGATGAATTTTGCATATTTTCACATGATTTTCTATTATATATTGCATCATATAAGGGTATAATTCAATGTTTTATAGTATTTTGGGGTTAAATTACAAAGTCCCCCACCTTTTATGGAATTAACCCTGCCTGTCAGAAACCCCGTTTTCTATATTTTTGAAGTTTAAGGGGGCAAACTTCCGCGAAATCACCTGAAAATCCGCGGGGGTCATTTTCTTGGAAGGAGAAGACTTGTGGGCGAAGGATCCACGAGAATTGGGAAAGGAGGCCCAAAAGAGGACACTCCACGCGGCCAGATTCCTTGGCCGCGTGAGAGGCCCCCTTTTGGCCCATGTGGCCCCAATTCCTTCCATCTTCGACTTATCGACTCCGTCTTGACCTAAAACCGACTATAAAAAGGGTCCCCCGCACCCTTACGGAGGAGAGCGCCGCCGAAACACCGAATTAGAGACCATAAGTTCCAGATTGGAGGGGGAAAACTCCGGCGGGGCGCCGCCGGTGTGATCTCCTACCCCTCCACGTCATCTCCATCAACATATCCATGAAGAGGGAGTAGTCCACCCCAGGTCTATGGGTTTGTGGAAGTAGCACTTGTATCTCTCTCTCTATGTGCTTCACTAATTAATCCGTATGAGCTGCCTCACATGATTACGGGCACCGTTGTAATTCCTATGTGGTGGATCTTTTCTATGAGTTATTGAATCTGAGATTGCAATTGTTTCTCTTGAGTTATTTGAGTAGATGTATCTTATGTACCCCGTTCTTATTTGCTAGATTTGATCAATCTAGTTCTTGAGAGCGTGTGTGGGGTGATGGGTGCATTAGTTGGAGTAACGGGGGTGGCTAGTGCTGTGAAAGTGACAGAAGTTCAGCGAGCGACTTAAGTTTTGTTAAACCTTTCTTAGTTACCTCACTAGGGATAAAAAGGAGTACCTTGTTACCGGGGATTTGAAGTGACACTAATCAATCTCCATGACTAGATCTAGCAAGTTCTTACTTCAACTTTATGTCACATTGCTTAAAGCTATACTCTGGCTTTTCCTTAATTATCGAGGTGTTATGATTTATTTCGCATCTTGGTGGAGTATAAGATGGATCAATATGAACATAGAGATCTCTATGCTAGGACGTGATGCCCATATGAAAGTACTCAATGTTAAACATGTTATTGTAATCTGACATGTAATTCTTTATGTCCACCGTCTACCACTTTATTTGAGAGAATGCAAGTGTGAAACCATGAACCCCGGTCCTATTTTAATTATAATAAAACACTCTAGTTACTTTGCTGCAATTTACTTTACTTGCACTTTATCTTACTTGCATCTCCAATTTGAATTTACATTATCTCCATCACCACATGCATCACAAAAATACAAAAACAATCCATTGCATATTTATTTTCTCATTTGCATTTAGTAGTAGATTTAATTATTGCACATTTACTTTCAGTTTTGCATTGCAATTTAGAAGTCTCACACCTTGTGCTTGACAACCACTTGGTGATGTTGAGGGCACAAAATTCTCTACTTGTTTGCAGGATCCTGGAGGAAGCTTGGAAGACAACTGCTGAAATACTGACTCCCCAAGAGTTCGATATAAACCCTCGAGTCACCCTCGTGGGGAAGAAGGCTTGCCACTAGCTACACACTCTGCACTTGGATTCTCAACCTAGCCATCAAGCGTTTTTCTGGCGCCGTTGCCGGGGAGCCATAGGTGAAGGAGTTGTCCAAGGGAGCTCACACGAAGTCTTCATCACCAACAAGGTGTGCAAACACCTAAGCTTGGGGAGGTTGCACCTATGTGAGTACCGTCCTTTCTATCTCCACCTTCTTTCAAGTAGATTGTTTTGTTTCTTGTCTTGTTTTTGTTTTTGTTCTTGTTTTTGTTTTGTATTGCATATTTTATTTTAGTTTTGCATTTAGTTATCTAGATTATTTTAGTATTTTGAATTTTCTTATTTACTTTACTTTTGTTTTGCATAAAAAACTAAAAATTACATAGAAACTATTAAAATGGGTGATAGAACTAAATTAAGTGACTAAACAAATACACCCAATGACCAATTCATTGCTAGGCCAATTACTACACCTGAAATACAAGCTGAAAGCTATGAAGTAAGTCCTAGTTTATTGAATTTAATTACTAGAGAGCAATTTGGTGGTAGTGCTATGGAGGATGCCTCTATGCATCTTCATGATTTCATGGAAATATGTGATATGCAAAAATTAAAAAATGTGGAAAGTACTGTTTTAAAACTGAAATTATTTCCTTTTTCACTTAGAGGAAAGGCTAAAGAATGATTATTTCACTACCTACAGCTAGTATAAAGTCTTGGGATGATTTAAAAGAAGCTTTCATTAAGAAATATTATCCTCCCGTTAAAATTTTGCAAAATAGGAATAATATCCTCTCATTTAAGAAAAATGATAATGAACATGTAGCCACGGCATGGGATAGAATTAAATTAATGCTTAGAACATGCCCATCACATGGAGTAAATGAATGGACCATACTACACTCGTTTTATAATGGTCTAAACTACATGTCTAGAAATATACTTGATTCTGCTGCTGGAGGTGCCTTTATGAGTAAAACTGTAGGTGAGGCTAAGAGCATATTAGAAAGCATATTGCAAAATTATAGTCAATGGAATACTGAAAGAGCACCCAATCCCACTAAGAAAATAAACTCAATTGTAGAAACCAATGATTTGTCTTCTAAAATGGACATTATTCTTACTTTTATTAATAAACGAAATATGGAGAATGTGCCTTTGTAGGAGCTAGTTGGTAGTAATTCTGAAAGTGTGGATGTTAATTTTGTTAGGAATTATGGTAGCAATGGTTTTGGTAATGCTTAGAATTCATAAAGTAAACCTCCTTATTGTAACACCCGGGGGATTCCCCCCAATTAGATTTGTTTGCTTTTCTTTTGCATGGCATTGCATCATGCATTATGCATTACACTCTTGTTTTCAAACCAATTTAAAATTCACCCAAGTGCATTCAAATTTTAAACCCTTTCACAATTTGAATTTTTTGGAAAAAACAAAACTTGGTGCACATGGGCATTTAATATGTTCAATACAATAAAAAAATCGTTTTTCAAATTTTTTATAAAACCTCAAACACTTCTATTCCTCTGTTGTCCCTTTTCTACAAAAAAAAAATAATAAAACAAAGAGAATAAAGTTTTGGGGAAGAGGCAGGCCAGCTAGCCGCAATGGGCCAGCCAGCCCACCTACCATTCCCCATCCCAACCCATTCCTCGGCCCATTCCCCACCATCCTCCACCACCGTACGCTCACGAGGGGAGCGTGCCCGTGGTCGACGTCACCATGGCCAACCACCCCACTGGCCCTCCTCTCCACCTACTCCCCCTCCTCTAAAGCCGCCTCCGGATCCTCCTCCCAAACCCTAGCCCTCTTCTCCTTCCTCTGCCGCCGCCGCCCCTTTCTTTCTCCTTCCTCTCTACTTGCTTTTCTGAACTCCCTGCACACACGGAGCAGCCCACCGTCGCCACTACTTCATGGCCGCCCGTGAACCAATCTGAGAGGTGGATAATAACATCCCTGCCTCCCCCTTCCTCCTTGGAATAAAGCACAAGCCGGAGTGGCAGCAGGTCGCCTGCAACTTCCTCGTCTTCAGTTCGGTCGCCGACGAACTTCTTCGATGTCCCGCCGTCGCGGACAACATCGAGCACCAACTACTAACTAGGCATCGCCCCGGTGAGAATCCCTCCCGATTCCACGAAAAATACGGTTCATTGAGGCTCTGAATCATCGTCTCGTTTTCTGACCATTACCTCTGTCCGCCATGAACCGGAGCTCTGCAATTTCGCTTCTCGCCTGCAGCGCAGCAACGTGGCTACCAGGAGAGCGCCAGGAGCTTCGCGCTGACCTACTCCATCTTGGCTGGAGAACAGGAGGTCCGGTCTGCAGCGACTCCGCTGGAACGAGCACGTCTTCCTTCGGTGGCATCTGTACTTCTTCACCATGTCCCCGTAACTGTCGTCGACTCCAAGCTCGGTCACCTCGCCACGCCATCCGTGGTGAGGTCTTTCATCTTTCTGTACCATCCCCTCTTCTTGTCGTTCTCTGTATCGTTTCCCTTGTCCGCTCCGGCATGTGTCCGCCATGACCGCGCGTCGCTGCAGGTTGTGCATGTTTCCGATTCTCAGATGTAGCGTGCGCACTCACACACTTAGTTGTTCTTGTGCATCACATCCACACACCCAACCTGCACGCACACGCCAGAATACTCAGTTGCCTCCTACACCATCGAACTCACATACGCGGTGAGAGTCAGCACTGTACGCTGCAGTCCGTCCCCATCCTTGCCATGCTTCTCAACTCTGAAGAAACTTTCCTGTCTAAAATTTCAGTTAGCGCCATTCTCTTGAATCATGTAGCATTAGTTACTTATCAAATCACAGCTGCCGGTATAGTACAGTGGCTCTACATCCGATCTGCACCCTAGGCGATCCTTGGTTCAACTCCCCGGTGCTGCCAAATCCTCACTTTTTATTTTGTTTCTGTCGCGTCCTGGAGCTGAAGCCTGCATCTTGTTTTCGTCTAAAAGTTCAGTTAACCGCGCGGCGTCTCTTCTTATATCGATGGATCCGTATCCATACACAACCATGTACACAGCCCACTGGCTAGGCCCTGCGTCTCTCACCCTGGAGCCCCTCGACATCGTTTTCTATTTTCTTCTGTTCACCATCGTTGTTCTGTCTGCAAATTTTCAGATTTAAAATTCAGTAACGCGGAGACACAGCATTTCTAGTCTTAGCCTCCCAAGATATCACCAGCCCGTAGCGTAGCCCAGTGGCAGTGCACCTTATCTTCCACCAGCAGACCCAGGTTCGAATCTCCACCTCCACGGGATTAAAATCCCATTTTTGCTGCTGGATATGACGTTTTGCATCTGGGCCCCTGGCCTTCTCAGTTTTTCATAGGAACCCTTCCACCCTCTATTTCCAACCCGAATAGGTCCCTGAAATCTTTAAAACTTTCTGAAAATCACAGAAAGACCCCTAATTTTCAAATTCAAATATCTTTAACATATTAAATCCAAATTTAATAAATAAAATATGTATTCCATTCCAAATTTCCTGTACTTTTCAGTTATGCACTTTGTTTACTGTTTTGCCTAATTAAAATTGGTGCAATAATTCAATACTTTAATTACACCTTTTAAATTGCAAAATTCATAACTTGGGCAATTCAAATCCAATTCCAACATGTAAAATATGTTTTCCATGCAAAATTGAATAAGCTTTCCAAATATAAACTTTGTTTTCTATTTTGAATAAATTAAATTGCTGAAAACAACTATTTCTTAATTAATGCATTTAAAATTGTCAATTTAATAACTTGCTCATCTAAAATCCAAATTCAACAAATGAAATATGTATTCCATCTAAAATTTTGTGTTCTTTCCAAATATAAATTTTGTTATCTCTTTTGAACATTTAAAATTGGTGAAAACAACAAATGTTTGTTTAAATCATTTAAAATGCCAAAGTTCATAACTTAATAAATAAAATTTCAAACTTGGTAAACAACATATCAAACTGAAGCTATTGTTGTTTTCTTATTGTTTTCATCATCCATGCATAATTATAATCAACTTTCACATGATGGTTATTTGTAGATCATTTAATTCAACATTAATTCATGGGCTTTTCCATATGCAATCCAAATTGCATATGGGCCCATTTAAATATGTTTACCATGTCAACTAGTTTATCTTTGATGCATCCTTAAACTTGTCATGCATCCATATCTTGATCATGCTGGATCTTTTGCCATAGTAGTAATTGTTGCATCCGGTGTCTGTTCTAGTTCGTTGCTTCTTCACGATAGGACGTTGAGATGATGTGAGCAACGACAAGTTCTGCAGATGTACCTCTACTTGCTGGATTCCAGGCAAGTATACTCACTTGCTACCTATGTTGCCTTTCCTCACTTGTTACCGATTCTTTCCGTTGTCTTTATGCTAGCCTAGTATTTTCGATGCTTGTGTCTCGATCCTATCCTATGTTTACCTTGCAGCCATGATATAGCCTTCCTTCCACTTCCTATCAACTGTTGCTTTTTTTACCTTGTTGGCCCTCGTGTCGTAGTTGCATGCTTAGTGTTGTTTGCGCTCAAGTCTTGTTGCCCTTTTTCATATCACCTATTTAGTTGTTAGTGGGGTTTCAATTTAATCAACAACATGTTAATGTTTGGGGTAATAATAATTTGATGATAAGGCACCGGCAGGAGGCCCGGCGTGGTTTTGGAGCCTGCTGGTGTCGAACTTAGGAAAAGAGTCTTGTCCATTGATCCATGATGAGCGCGCTAACCGCATCCGGGAGGTAGTATGGAACCCCCCTCGACTTAGACCTGATTTGTAGCTTGTCCGAAGAGCCACACTTAGTTCGGGCGTTCCATTTGCGCATATGCATAATGGGAGGCGCCCCCATGGTTGATGATGATTATGATGGTTATGATGATGATGATGCATATAGGGCGACGCCTGTGGTGCCGGGGGGTGTGGTTTTCACCCTTGCGCTTAGGTTAGGTCGGACTGGCCGGGACCTTATAGCTCCATGGCTCCTAGGATGGGTTGTAGAGACGGTTTGGGTCGTGTCGAGCCAACCTGAGTTATAGTTGGTGGCTTGAGTGTGTACGGGTACTGTAACGCACCCTGCAGGGATAAATCTTCTCGAGAAGTCGTGTTGTCCGCGGTTATGTGGCGACTTGGTGAAAGTGCTGGCTAACAAGTACTCAGACAACTTACACCTAATTAATAATAACTTGACTAGTAATAGGCATATTGTCACAATAACCTGAACCCTCATTAATCAACAGTGTGAGTTTCCTTGGGTTGCTTCCTTAGTAGGGGGTAACACTGGATGGGTATTGTTTGGTGAGGAGTTATAGCTGGTTTTGTCACGCTATCTTATCCATTTCTTTTAGCCGGATGTTGTAGCGCGTCTCTGTAGTTAGTTAGTGCAGCCCGCTGCCGCTTCTTTGCAATAATCTCTTCCTTCCGTTCTACCCAAAGTATTTGTATCTTGTGATGATTGGTTACGCTGGTATCTTGTGAGTATGGTTGCCAGTACTTAATAGTACGGACCCACGAATCCATTTCGTGGCTGCATATTCCACATTGCAGTCAACAGGTTTTACGTCTGACGACGTTAGCTTGGGAATCCCTCCGGCTTGGCCTGGGCAGGGATTGGACGCCATCGGTTATCTTCAGGACTCTTAGTCCAATTTGTATCTTGTCTGTAGTCGGACACTATGTTGCTTCTTCCGCTGTCATTTGGATCTTTGTATTGTATCAGTTGTATTCTTGACTCGTTTGAGTCGTCTTGTATATATCTCTTCTGTTGTTGTTGTGGATTATTCGTGAACTGTTGTAATGTTATCACAAGTGGCAACCTGGAATCGGTTATTATGTGGATTTTGGCGGAAATGCTGAAATCTGCATAGTGCCCGATCCCGGGGTGTCACACTTATGTGCCAAATAAACCTTTTGTTCCATATCCTAATGCTAATGAAAATAAGTGGAAGCCTTCTAGTGAAATTTCTGAATCTAATAAATTGCTTATGGAACAAGTTGCTAGTCACAATGCTATGATACATGAGTTAAATAAGTCTATTGCATCCATTAGTAGTGATATTAAAGGATTGCAACTTCAATCTTCTAATTTAGATAAAGCATTGTTAAAATTAGTTGATAATCAAGCAACTCTATTAAGCATGTCAGCAGGAAAGCCACAAGCACAACCTAGTGTAGGAATGAATTCTATTACTATTGCTGCTCCTATTATTGAAAATATTGATCATATTGCTGAGAATACAAGTGAGCATGTCCCTACTAGCTTAGAAGAAACTTTGAATGAAATAGTGAAGTACCCTGAATATTTACTTCCATAAATGTCTTATCTTGCTAGCAAAGATGAAATTAGTCCTCATGAATCAAGCATGCTCGCTAAATTAGAGAGTAAAGTAGAGGAAATTATGATGCTTACTGAAATTAAGGATCCATTGCTTGATTTAGAAAAAAGTAGCTTGCAAGAACTTATTGCTACTCTACAAAAATTTGCTAGTGATCCCACTATAAATGTTAATCAACCTGGCTTTGGATCTTATATTGCTAATCATCTCTTGCAAGAAAAAATGCTAGGTACAAGAATGAGGCCATGATACCTCCTAAGCTTGGGGATGCATGGATCCCCAAGGTGCTAGTTTCAATTGGAAAATAAATTCACCATGCTATGTTAGATCTAGGTTCTAGTGTATCGGTACTCTCTAAAAATTATATGAATTGCTAGAACTAGAAAATTTAGAAAAGTGCTCAAGTGAATTTGTCCTTGCAGATAACTATACTAAACATGCTGTAGGACAAGTAAAATATGTTATGATTGAATTGCACATGACTTTCGTACCCGTTGATTTCATTATTATGGATACGGGGGATAAATCCCCTAGTCCTATTATTTTGGGTAGAACTTTTCTTCGTACTACAGGTGCAATCATAGACTCCAAGGAAGGTAATGTCAAGTTTCAGTTCCCTCACAAGAAAAGCATGGATCACTTCCCAAGGAAGAGGGGCACGCTGAAGAACAAGCTCCCTCATGAGATTTATCCCTCTTGATTATCAAGTAAGTAAAGCCTAGCTATATGGCTATAAAGAAAGCGCTTTACGGGAGGCAACCCGGTTGTTTTTGTTTGGATTTTCCTAGTGTCCTCTTTATGTATCAAGAGATTAGTTGTTTTGTTTTAATTCTGGAGTTTTCAATAAAGATTCAAGTCAAACCCATTTGGACTTATAAGTTGCTATCCTAGTGCATGAAATTTCTGTTTCAGCACGAGTCTGCTCACCGTATGATTTTACGTTTTTATTGGTATGTCGGATCGAGCTATTGTTTTAGTATGTTATGCAACTTTTCGTCCTCTGTAACCAAAAAAATTGGCTTAATTGTTTGACGAGTCTAGCTTAGGGAAAAACGTTCGTTTTGCTGCTGTTTCTTTTCTGGACAGATTCTGCCTTCTTTTGTTTTATGCACTCTTTGGGCTTAGGAATCGAATTTCCATGATTATTTCAAGCAAGAGAGTGAACATACAACATAATGAACCTTATTGTCTATCTACTGGAGCATTTTATTTGGAATTTTGCACAGCAAGCATGTGATTTGTTTGTCCTTGCTAATCTCACCCCACAGAAAAAGAATGGGAGAAACATGTTTTGTGAAGTTTTTTTCACAGAGAATACAGGAGCTGCGCCTCAAGACATCCAAGAATGGTGAAATCCATAAGCTTGGGGATGTGATGAACACCCCACTGGAGCTACACTCTTTTGGTTAGCACACGTCTACTTTCTGTTTTTCTAAGCAAAGCATTTATCGTAGAGACTTGAAGCGTCGTCTAGTTTTTGTTTTTATTTTTGTTTTGATAAGACCACCACCATCATTTTATATGAGATTGAGCTACTGGAGTTTGGGATTGGAATGTATTGGATGCTAGTATTATGACTTGGAATAGGGATGCCATGGTTGATTTGAAGAGCTACATATGTTTGCATGATTTATAGGCTTTTTATGTGTAGAAATTTGCAATAATGTTGTCTTGAGCTATCTCTTATTCATGTCCTTGATGTTAATTGCTGGTTTATTTAGTTTGTCACGAAATGAGTAGTTCTATGGACATATGCATGCATAGTAGCTGGTCAACTATCTCCCTCTTGCTAGCCCAAAAATTTAAAAATTCCAACAAGTAAAAACTTGTTTCCAACACTCCTTAGCCAAGTATTTCCAGTGAGTCCACCATATCTTCCCATTAGCTTCATTTCTATTCCGAGTATGTTCACCATGTTATTCTGTTATTTATGTCCTAAATTAAGATATTCACTTTATTAATTTTCATGGGTTGAACTTGGGATAGGACTCTCACGAACTTTTGAAGGCACACTTTACTTTTTATGCATCTAATAAACATGACCCAATAATGGGAGACACAAGTTTTGCGTTTGACAAGTGTGTGTGGTTGGGAGCTAGCTATAAACGTGTATCACCGAAAAGCTTTCAACATTGCACAAAAAATTTAGATTTGGTTGATATCATGTACTTTTGTTTTTGGACTCCTGCCATGCCGAAATGAAATAGAGGAATAGTAAATTTTGATGAGTAAGTATCTATATGACTAGAGAAACGCATTGGGCCGCTAACCCAAGCCATGCTTTATTATGGTGGAAATTTACTTACAGCTTGAGTGACTCTACAACACATCCTATAATAAAATAAGAAGCTATGAAAATAAAAAGGATGATGAGTCTACTCTGTTTGTTCATCTTGTCATTGTAACATGGGCTTGTTTCCATGTCATGGGGAAAGAGGTACCTCTTTGCGGTTCTCTATGATGTCATTAATACTTATTATGATTGTACAAAGCTTATTAGGAATCTTAAGTTGAGTAATCATGGAGTAGGTTTTCACACTCACGGGGCATAAGGCTTTAAACCACCTTGTCATTCTCATTACTTCAATACTCACAATTTTATGATGCTAGTGATAAAGGGGCAATGAGAGTCCTAGATCAATGGATACCACATTTCAATTAGTAATTTTAGTTGAATAATTTAGAGGCTAAATAAGACTTGATCATGTTTTACCTCTACTCAATTTTCTCCAAAGTGTCCACTATATTTTCTATTCTCCATTATGCTATTCTTTGACCAATATAGGATTTTATTTTTCATTTTGTGTATGCATTTGGTCCATAGTGCTTTTATTTCATTATACACTTTGTGAACTTTCATGAAGCATCTTTGCTTGCATATTTGATATTTCTTACAACATGAATTGTATATTGCTACTCATTTCTAGTATTAATCATTTGATTATATGTAGCATGAATAATCCTCCTTGATATCCCATGATTGTTTCAATATGCAAAACCCTTCTTAGTTTTATCACCTTCATACTCGAGGACGAGCATGGGTTAAGCTTGGGGATGTTGATGCATGTCAAATGCATAGATGAATTTTGCATATTTTCACATGGTTTTCTATTACATATTGCATCATATAAGGGTATAATTCAATTTTTTATAGTATTTTGGGGTTAAATTACAAAGTCCCCCAACTTTTATGGAATTAACCTTGCCTGTCAGAAACCCCGTTTTCTATATTTTTGACGTTTCAGGGGGCAAACTTTCGCGAAATCACCTGAAAATCTGCGGGGGGTCATTTTCTTGGAAGGAGAAGACTTGCGGGCGAAGGATCCACGAGAATTGGGCAAGGAGTCCCAAAAGAGGACCCTCCACGCGGCCAGATTCCTTGGCCGCGTGAGAGGCCCCCTTTTGGCCCCTATGGCCCCAATTCCTTCCATCTTCGACTTACCGACTCCGTCTTGACCTAAAACCGACTATAAAAAGGGCCCCCCGCACCCTTACGGAGGAGAGCACCGCCGAAACACCGAAACAGAGACCAGAAGTTCCAGATTGGAAGGGGAAAACTTCGGCGGGGCGCCGCCGGTGTGATCTCCTACCCCTCCAACGTCATCTCCATGAAGAGGGAGTAGTCCACCCCAGGGCTATGGGTTTGTGGAAGTAGCACTTGTATCTCTCTCTCTATGTGCTTCACTAATTAGATCCGTATGAGCTGCCTCACATGATTATGGGCACCGTTGTAATTCCTATGTGGTGGATCTTTTCTATGAGTTATTGAATCTGAGATTGCAATTGTTTCTCTTGAGTTATTTGAGTAGATGTATCTTATGTACCCCGTTCTTATTTTCTAGATTTGATCAATCTAGTTCTTGAGAGCGTGTGTGGGGTGATGGGTGCATTAGTTGGAGTAACGGGGGGTGGCTAGTGCTGTGAAAGTGACAAAAGTTCAGCGATCCACTTAGGTTTTGTTAAACCTTTCTTAGTTACCTCACTAGGGATAAAAAGGAGTACCTTGTTACCGGGGATTTGAAGTGACACTAATCAATCTCCATGACTAGATCTAGCAAGTTCTCACTTCAACTTCATGTCACATTTCTTAAATCTATAGTCTTGTTTTTCTTTAATTATCGAGGTGTTATGATTTATTTCGCATCTTGGTGGAGTATAAGAGGGATCAATATGACCGTAGAGATCTCTATGCTAGGACGTGATGCCCATATGAAAGTACTCAATGTTAAACATGTTATTGTAATCTCACATGTAATTCTTTATGTCCATCGTCTACCAATTTATTTGAGAGAATGCAAGTGTGAAACCATGAACCCTGGTACTATTTTAATTATAAGAAAACACTCTAGTTACTTTGCTGCAATTTACTTTACTTGCACTTTACCTTACTTGCATCTCCAATTCGAATTTACATTATCTCCATCACCACTTGCATCACAAAAATACAAAAACAGTCCATTGCATATTTATTTTCTCATTTGCATTTAGTAGTAGATTTAATTATTGCACATTTACTTTCAGTTTTGCATTGCAATTTAGAAGTCTCACACCTTGTGCTTGACAACCACTTGGTGAGGTTGAGGGCACAAAATTCTCTACTTGTTTGCAGGATCCTGGAGGAAGCTTGGAAGACAACTGCTGAAATACTGGCTCCCCAAGAGTTCGATATAAACCCTCGAGTCACCCTCGTGGGGAAGAAGGCTTGCCACTAGCTACACACTCTGCACTTGGAGTCTCAACATAGCTATCAACGGCTTATCAGCACTAAATCAGCACAATCTGCAGAAATTAGTATTATCAGCACTAAATCAGCGAAATCTTGAACTCAAATAGTGTTTATGCAGAAATTGTAGCAAAATTATAGTATTTATACAGAAAAGCCCAGCCTCTGCATTTAGTAATAATAAAAGCAATAATGATCATCAAAATTATTCCTACAGGTACTAATCTGCATCAATACTACAATTTTAGTACTAAATCAGCACAATCTGCAGAAATCCCTGCAAAATACAAGTACTAATTAGTACTCCCCTCCGTTCGACAATGTAAGCCTTTCTAGCAAGCTAGTTCAGGGAACAGAGTATAGTAGTACTACCCTTACTGTTCATCACCATGGCCGGCAAAAAAAAAACCCAGCAGATTCAAACCGATGATGACAGCCGATGAAGAGGGCGCTTACCTATAGTGAAGAAGAGCGTCGTCGTTGATGTTTTGCTGAACCTTTGCGTCATCACCGATGATGGCCCCAGCGTCCAATTCGGCCACACGTACCGCTGCATGCATGCACGCGAAAATTTGAGATTCACTCTCCTCGCGCTCGCCATGAGCGCGGAGGAAAAAGAAAGGAGAAGGGAAATGGAAGAACCTTGCGGCTTTTGAAGAAGAACAGTGGCGGCAGCAGTGATCTCTCTGTGGAGAAAAACGGCGAGGATTTTCTCTCACTAGAAGGGGATAGAGTGCTCTCTCTCCGTGTACATTCGGCTATTAACTTAAGTGGAGAATAAAGTCCAATGAAAATCAATCTGTGGCAGACATATGGGGCCAAAGGGAACACGTGGAGAACCCACGAAAATCACGTTGCCTCCTTGCCAGCATGCGGAGCTAGAGGGGCTGGCATGTGGGACCCAGCACGTCTGAGACAAAAATCAGGTTTGGTAACTAGATCCAATTCTCTCCACCCTTGGTTGTGGCGGCGGCAGCGGACGGTGCTCTCCACGGATCTCACCCCTTCTGTCCTTTTTTTTGGGGTTGTGCAAGCCGTCATAGGATCATCCTGCCGCCCCCCTCAGCGGTCGCCGTCTCCTCGCCGCCCTCCACGGCTTACGTCGCCGATGCTTCCCTTCCGGCCGCATTCCCCACGCACGCCTGTTGTAAGGTCCGCTCCAGAACCACTGTTCAAGGATACCTCTGATATGCATACATTCACGATCCCAGATCACACCACTCATGAACAACATATCAAGTTGGTACACAGATACAGTATCCATTACACGATTGCATAAAACACTTACGAAAGAGACATGGTCACGTGACCAAGTCCAACACAACTGCCTCGCAGGGCAACACACAACACATAAAGCGGAAGACTAAACACACACAAATGTAGTAGAGCCCAAGTCACGCCTTAACCTACAGGCTGCTGACTAGGAGAGGATCCTAGTTCGCAAGGCCATCAGCTCCGTACTCCTCCGGAGACTCCTTCTCGATGTCTGGCAAGTAAATACCAGGGGCGAAACCAATATGAGTACATTTGAATGTACTCAGCAAGACATCCACATGTAGCTTACCAAAGATGCAAGTATGCTTATATAGTGGAATAGGTAGGCTATACATAGGTTTCAATATCAATGATATGTGTAAGACATATCATAGTTGATTTTTAAAATCTCTGTATCTTCGTTTAAGAAGATACTTCAAAAGAAAATAATATAGTTTTCTCTCTGTTGTAGTGTCACATGTACAAGAGGTTTTGTAAACTTATTTTTGTAAAAGAAGGTTTTCTCTTTGCAAAACTTCTTGTAAAACAACTTTTGACTTTTCATCAATGGTACCTCCGCGGTACAAGATTTCCTCCTATTCGAACTTCACAAGTCCAACACATTTTATATACAAAAAACTCCTTTTTTAAAACATTGACACAATGCTAGCTACATGGACATTCAAGTGTCCATATCCGAGGACACGGCTATTCCGAATAGTTTGACTCTGCAGAGGTGTACACAATCCACCAGATCCAGTACATCCGCCGTGAACAACCACAGACTGTAACAACAATATGTAAAGACCAGATAACTGATCCTAACCATCCACTATGTTCAAGCTAGAATATGTCTATCTCTTCAACTGGGTTTGTTCTCCCCGGCACCATGTCGCACATCGCCATGGCAGGAGACCCAACTGTCGCGACCGGAGGAGAAATGAATCCCACACTTTTTATGTCCCCTATACCCCTCCTGGCGACAATCGGTTCGATGGCACGATGACCCTTACAGCAAATTGAGATAGAACACACACTAACAAGGACAAACTTCAAGTGAAGCCCCGTGCCCATGTTGGGGTAAAGTGGCAGTACGGTAAAGGTTGTCCGGCGAAGACTAGGTTACGTGTCATTTTTTTAAACACGTTTTTCCCAAAAATGACCACTCCCACATTCCTCCGGTGAATAAGGCTTCGCCTTTCCATCGGGTTTTCCATAAAGCCTTTGTTTTGTAAAAACATATTTTTAGGATGTCTGTTAGGGACTTATAATTTTAGTGGTAATAAATACCATATGGTGGCTATGGGCTTGGTAACACCAAGTATCAACTACTGGCGTAATAATGATATGTATATAATATTAATAGTAGTAGAATTCACTCAAAAATAGTTTTCTTGGTAACCATGTTTTGTAAAACTTTTTATAGGTTAAAACTTTTTATAGGTAAAACTTCTTCTTCTTCTTCTTCTTCTTCTTCTTCTTCTTCTTCTTCTTCTTCGTTTTCTAGCGTCATAACTAAAAACCAAACAACTAAACTAAACAACACATACAACAAGCAAACTTATACTAGCGCAATCACTCCGACATTATCAAGAAACTATCTCACATAACTCCCAGGGTACAAACCTATCGTTAAACAAACATATGGTTGAGAAAACCATATCCCACATCTTACATACCATATATCGAGTGGGCGTATCACTCTCATAATAAGATATTCAAGAAGCTAAAAATATAGCTTGTGGGTGCAAAAGGTGATGCTACTAAAATAATAACAATGAATCAAAGCAATACCCATGGCAGTGGGTATTAACAACACACAAGAAATCATCACCCAACAAGTTCATGATTAAACTAATTGCATTTATAACAAGATGCCACAAAGAACAACAACAACACTAGCACAACAATAGCATAAGTATAATACTCATTCTAAGGCAATCACTCAGACAATTTCCAAACAACAAGTAAACACATCACAGATGAATAGACTATTTACTGACTATGCTAATGTTTAACTAAGGTTAAAGAATCCATCAATCATGAAATTAATCAAACAAGCCAGTAGCTAAAATCAATGGTAACAAGTCAGAAAATATAATCTAAAACTCAATCACTACACAAAATAATACTCTTATCAAATAACATAAAAACAGGACTGCATTTATAGCATACTAGTATGGAAATTCTACACAAGCATGCTATAAGAGATAATTGTATTCTACAACTAATAGCAGCAAGCAATTCCACAATTCATGTCATATTAACAGAAGAAATAACCTCCTTAACATGATAGGATAAACTCATCCGCTCATAAATAAAATGTCAACAAAACTAGAGCAACTCATACTATCTAGTGATGACACTAGTCCATCACTAGAGGAGCAAACACTGCTTATAGTTGTCTGGTAGTCCTGTACAACCACGTTGACAACACTGCTTTGTACACAACTTTTTAGGCAGCCAAACAAACAAAATTCATTCTTCCCTTCACTTTTGTGATTATATATTTTTTATTTTCGCAAACTATTTTCTATTTGTGCAACTACGTAAAATTATTTATTATTAATTGTCGTAAAGTTTGGCAAAAGTGGATGTCTCTAGACATAATTTAGTGTTAGATACATCCACTTTTGTCCAACTTTGTGACAATTAATTAGAGATGGAGGGAGTATAATTTTCGATGCTCCATGCTTGTTTTCTATCCAATACCTTTATGTTTTCACATGTTTTCCTTCGTTTTCCGGACGTTTTCATGGACTAACCTATTGACAAGATGCCACAGAGCCATCTCCTATTTTTCGCTGTTTTTGGTTTCAGAAAAGTTGTTCTTGAAATGTTCTCCAAATTGAACAAAACAAAAGCCAAAAGTCTTAGAATTCCTGATATGTCAACAGAGTCCAAAGGATACCCGGAGGGGGGCTCCGGAGCCACCACACCATAGGCTCGCGCGGGCTCTCCCCTGGTTGTGCCGGCTAGTGGTGTGGGCCCTTCGGGCGCCCACCGATGTTGCCCTTTCACCTATATATTCCCCCTGATGCATAAACCCCAGATATATCAGCCTCATTCCACAAAAAGTTCCGTAGCTCCGCCGCCGCCACCGACAAGTTTTGGGGGAAAGAAATCTCTGTTCCGGCACCCTGCAAGGACGGGGACGAAGAAGAACAACAACAAGAAGAATAATAATAACAAGAAGCCCAAGCACGCACAAGGTTCGAGTGGTATTCTCATTAGGGACGACACTACTCGTAGGAACCCCGCGGGAACTAACAATCCACACCATTTATTATTTGTTGATTATTATGGTGTTGTGCAAGCTAAATTGTTGGTCCCATTGAGGTTTTCTTTGACTATACTATTTGGGTTCCAAAGACCCTTGTTGCTAACATGAGGGGACCCTCCTCGGGTCCTAACTCTAGTTAATGATTTCTTGTAGGACTATACTTTCGGTGGATCTAAATGGATAATTGATAGTGGATTCACTAGTCATATGAACGGAAGCAGAGAACTTGTGACGGTGTTGCGCCCAAATAGAAATGATGCAACCATCACTTATGGAGATAATTCCAAGTCTAAGGTAACGGGTTTTGGCAAGGTTGTGATTGCTCCGGATATCACCATCGTTGATGTCATGCTTGTCGAATCCCTTGGTTACCATTTACTTTCAGTTAGTTATTTAGGGAAGATGGGTTTCTCCGTATTCTTCGATCCTGATATTGTGGTCCTTTTGAGGAGAAAGACTCTAGACGTCCCATACATGGGACATGTCGAAAATGAGTTGTTTGTGGTGGACTTTTTGAAGTCTACCAACTCTCAAGCCATGTGTCTTTTCATAAAGGCGGATGTGGGATGGTTGTGGCATCGCCGCCTATCTCATGTCCATATGAGAACTTTGCAAAGTCTTCGCAAAGGTGGCCTAATCCTGGACCTAAAATAAAATGTTTCATTTTCCAAATATTGCGTTTGTAGGTCGTGTGTTGAAGGAAAGATGCATGATGCCTCCCACAAGAGCAAGACCATTATCTCATCACATAGGATCTTGGAGCTTATCCATGTTGATCTCTTTGGTGCCGTGCCCGAGGCAAGTCTTGGAGGTAAGAAGTATTGCTTGGTGATTGTCGATGACTATTCAAAATATACTTGGGTCTATTTCTTCATGTGTAAGAGTGAGACCCAAAAAACTATCATCAACTTTTCCAACCAGCTACAGTGTCAACACAATGTCCCAATCATGGCTATTAGGAGCGACAATGGCTCCTCGTTCAAAAACTACACTCTAAATGAATTTCTTAGTGAGGAGGGCATTCATCATCAATATTCCGCTATGTATACCCCTCAATTAATGGTGTAGCCAACAGGCAGAATCAAACTATATTGCATATGGCAAGTAACATTTTGGTGGAGTATTCTTCTCCCTAATATCAATGGGCTGAAGCCATATCTATGGCATGCCACTCCTCCAACCGCCTCTACATTTGCAAGGGCTTAGAGAAGACTCTATATGAAATCCTCACCGGCAATAAACCAAACATCTCCTACTTCCATCTCTTTGGTTGTAAGTGTTTCTATTTGATAAATGAAGCGTTCCCACATTTAAATAATGTAAGAACATCTATGTTAGTGTGCTAGTCCCTAGATCAATTGCTAGCACCAAAGTAAAAAAAGGAAATATCATGCAAATGCATCAAATTCTATTACATTGCATGATCCAGTGTTTACAAAATAGGATCACAACTTGCATAATCTTAGAAGACTAGTAGAAAACTAAGAAATATAGCGGAAAACATAGTACAACATTGAGCCCATCTTCGTCATGTGCCACAGGAAAAACATGTTGGCGATAGTCTCGAGATCCTAAACGAAATCCTCACTCGTCTTCAGAAACATCTTCAATATGAAATATGCAGCCACAAGGGAGTCGATACAATTTAATGTATTGACAAGTAACACTATGGTGGATATAAATGGAAAGACTATATCTACATGCATATTTGGGTGAGTAGAGTTTTGGCTAAGTTTGCATAAAGCCAGTTTTCTCGTATCACTTTTGTAAAAGAAACTTTCCTTTTCAAAGGGTGGCATCATTGGACTGAAATCCAAGTACCACAACCATTGTTCACTTAGTCAAAATTTTACTTATTGAAAATGGGATGTGATTCTTCCGTCCTTCTTTTTCTAGCTGCTCATAGTTGTCCATAACCGGGGACACGGCTAAGATCTTAGTTTGTCGACTCTGCAGAGTTTGTGCACTTTCACCTTCATACTCAAATCAGCTCAAACATCCTATACACTCTGAGTACATTAAGGAAAGGAGAAGATTGAGACGAGATCTTTCAGAAGCAATAATTAAACCTAATGGAAAGACCCGTTCCACCTATAATTATGTTACATCTTCTTGTCAAGCCTAGGATGAACCCTCACAACTTACTTAATCAAGACAGAGCCGATATGACTAAAGGCTGCACTGGAAGCAATCTAAACTTGGGGAGCATCATAATCACTTTGTTCCTAGGTGGCATTCCTTCAAGTGAACTCCCCTCGGGGTGACACTCAACTATAAATAGCCCCACATTACCAATCCACCCAGGTGGTTCATTGAAGTTGTTACTTATAATTTTTCCGCAAAATCAAGTAAAACAATTTTTGTAGCAAGGCTAAGCATCCACTAAGTACCAAGTCTTCAAAAGTAACAATGTATAAGAATGGCTACACACTAGTAGGATACAGCATAGCATAAAATAAATTAGTAAAATTTCCTATCATGCATACTACTCAAAATCAACTAATGCATATGGAAAATATTACTTGCCTTGTTGAAGTTCGTGAAGAAATCACACTATCTTCGCAAAAAAATGGAGAAATTCACATAACAAAGGGGTTGATCCAAGAGTTCACTACGGATTGATTTAGCTTGAGTTTGTAGTAATCAAACTTTATTGAAAACATATTTATCTAAGAAGTTCCAAGAGTTCACAAAATATATCTAGGTTGGGTTTGTGGTGATAAAACTTTATTGACAACATATTTATCTAGGAAGTTCCAAGAGTTCACCAAGGTGATCTAACTATCTCAACTATTGTAACACATAACAATGTTAACACTTAGTCATTTTCATCAAGACATTTGAGTGATCTAGGTTTAGTCTTTCCATATTGGTTTAAGGTAGGTCTAGGTTCAACTAACTTCATAACAATGGAGATAAAAAAATAAAGTATTGGGCTTTTACATTTGGGTCAAGGGTTGGACAAAAACAACTTGGTATTCTTCAACTTGTGTGGATGGCTCCAAGTCTTCACGTGCTTGTCTTCTTGAAGTTCATCTTCATGCTTCTATTGTAGTTTCCTCCTTGTTGTGAAAATTTTCTTGAACTTGATAAATATTCATGGTATTCACTTAACTACTTGGTTTAGGTATGGGATGGGCACAAAATACTACTAAGTGAAACAGAAAAGGAATAAATAGAAAAGATAGAAAGAGAGAGGAAGATGTTTTCTCCTTGATTTTTTTTCATACACTTTTACTTACTTGAGTTGCTTCTACTTGTTGGGGTATAAGTCCTTACTTCAATTTCTTCAATGATCTTCCTTGTAGTTTTCATGTTTCCAGCAAATTGAAAATGGAGTGCCTTCTTGTGATTGAGTATTGATTTCTATTTTAGCTAACTTGATGAATTCTTGAAGAAAGAATGGGGGAGTGGAGAAGTAGATAGAAAACAAATGTACTAGTGTTACTATTTGGTATTATATGTGATTGACACAAACTAGGGACTTGTTCTTGGATTCAAAATGTCCATAATACCAATGGTAAAAAGGATAGAAACAAAATCTAAAGCGTGATCAACTAGGTGGACTACTATGACGGATTTCTGGCTAAATTACATGGTCATGGTCCAAGGGTGTCCAAAATGTTTAGGCACTGATGTCTCTGGTTCAAGGCTACCAAATGGAGCAATTGTTCTTAAGGAATGTATTCTAAATATTTATAGAATTAAATCTATGTCAAAATACTCAAATAGACAACTTAGTTCTAAATTCATATTTAATTTGATCAAAAACTATTTTGTGGCAGATGATATGAAAGTACACATCCTAAGGTTTCATCAAACAAGCATATTTGAAATTGAACAAATTTAAGTTTATCAATTTTGAATTTGAACTTTTCTAAAATATTCTACATGTTGTGCTGATTTTAAAAAGTCCAAGTTTGTTAAATTTGGACTTATGGTTAAAAAACTATGATGATTCTAGTTTCTAGGGGCTTTTGTGCAAAAATAGCCTTTTAAATCTATTCGGGAAAAAAATCAGAAAATGGGCTGGTCACGTGGTGCTTCCTGAGTGGCTAGATCTGCTGACTGGGCGCTTGCGTGGCTGCTGACTGGGCAGTTTCCACGCGGCACGACCCTAGTGGTCGATACCCTTTCATTTTTAGTGTTCTAATCCTAGCCACTAGATCAAATCGGAAGGCAGGGATTCGTGGATCTTACCGTGGTGGTGCTAGCTAACCAGAAATGGCACGGGCGGCGGCCGACGCTCTCGGGTCTCGACGGCTGCGACTATTCCGACGTGCTCTGGGCTCGTCGAGGTCACAGGGAGGTGCGGTGCGGCATGAAAAACCTGAATGGAGGGGATGGCGGCTTTTGTGTGGTCTCCTGTCGACGGTGATGCGCAGACGGAGGGCATCTAGCCTCGGCTGTGGTCGTTGCGGTTGATTCACTGCGAAACAAAATCAAACCAACGCACTTAGAGGATGCACATTGAAATGGGAAAGAAGAGGGTGCCAAAAGGGGGCGGCGGTGACCTCTCGTTGCCCGGGAAATTGCTCGGACGGTGGCGGCAATACTGAATTACGACGAGCAATTACATCGGCCTGGAGGCACGATTGAGAAGGTGAGGAGAGGGTAAACGCGGAGGGGACAAAGGACTATAATAAGTAGGAAGCAAGGGAATTAAAAGGGTACGGAAACAACCGTAATTGAGGAGACAAATTTCACCTTTATTCGCGAGGAAACGAAAGAGAGGGTAACTTTGAGGTTGATGACCGTCTGACGTCATCGTGAAGTCGTCTCTGGGGCGGGCCCACTTGTCAACAATGCTGGAAGAGAGAGAGGAGCTGTGAGGGCTGGGCTTTGCTGGTTCCTTCGCGTTGTGCGCGCGTAGGATAGGGATTGGGATCGGCCCAGTTTCGGCTGGCTGGGAGGGGAGTGGGTTGGGCTGCTTTGGCTCTTTTTTTTTTCTGTTTCCTTTATTTTCTGGTTTATTGTTTAGTCCATAACTTATTATTTTCAAAGTAATAGTTGATTTCAAAACATGTTATAATAAGGTTTTCCAAGAGAAAACAATTTCTTTGAATAATGAATATTTATTTTGGATGGGCTTTTAGGTTTTATGGAATAGAGGTATAATGAATTCTTAATTTCAATTTTCATTGAGTTGTGTATTGTTTCCTTTTGTTTCTTGCTTCTCATTTGGTTTTTGGTGACTTCCATAGCATAAGAACAAAAAGTTTCAATTTTTAGTGATTTTTGCACTTTCCAAAAATCAGGGATGTTACAGACTACCACCCTTAAAAGAAATCTCGTCCCGAGATTTGGGAAGGCTAGAAAGAAAGATTAGGATTGGGTACCTGGGTTACTAAACAACTGGGTGGGATACCACCCTTAAAAGAAACTTTTGTGGGTAGTCTAAACTCATATTTTTCTATATCTTCAGTTGGAATCATACTTCATTATCCATGGTATAATTGTATAGCATGTACCAACTCATTGTGGGTACTGGGGTCTTGAATCCAAGTATACAACCTTTAGGATTCCATGGGTTAATATTCCCTTCCAATAGGATGTGCCCATTCTCATGGCTTGGAGTGTGGTTTTACTTAATTAAGACAGTTTGAGTAGAATTTTCCCTCATGGTAGAGTTACAAACCAACAGAATTCTGTTGAACTACCTTTGACACCGAGGGGTCACTCTTTGGGTCAATCAAACGTCTTTGGGTTACTCTCAACTTGGTCTCTTATGTCTTTAGTATTCTTCCTTCTTGTTGTCATCCTTGAAGGCAACCACCATACTATTTCTAAGGAAACTCTCATGGTAGGAAATATCTTCATATTTTGTCCAGAGTACTCCATTATATTGTTAGATAGTCTAGGTTGCTTGTTGGAACAATTTCTTGATAGTTTTCCATCTTATTCACAAGAATAACAATTCTTGGTGGTGTGTTTGGATGAATATGGATGTGGTGTAGTCTTGGCTCTAGTGTCCATCTTTACATGGTCCATCTGAGTAATATCTAACTTGAGTTTTCCCATCACTTCTGTTTTTCCTAAGTTCTCTTGGATTGCACTAAGCATTCCCACTTTGGCTTGTTGTCCAACTTGTTGTACCATGGAGTAAAGTGGACATTGTGTTGGAACATGTGTTGTTCCTTCACACAGAAAGCAAGTAACTTGAGTGATGTATCGTTTAGTTAAGTTGTTTACATCACCATGGGGCAACTCATCAGGACAATCTATGGAATAGTGTCCTATCTCTCCACAAGATTTTCATTCTTTCATTTTTGAAAACATTTCTTCTTATGTCTCCTGGTTATCTCTAGCTATCAAAGGCTGATTGTTTTTACTATTGGCCAAGTTTTGGGATATCATCTCAAGTATATGTGATTGAGTATCCAACACTTGTTGCATTCCTGGTGTTAACTCCATATTGGGGTTGCTTGGTTGGTTCTGGGTCATCAGTTGTATCCGCTGAGTTTGAGCTTCTAGTAGCATCTGCATTGCTATTGAGTTCTCAGGGTTGTTGGCATTCTGGCTAGGTATCTGTTTTTTTTAGGAAAGATGAGTAGAAATTAGAAATATAGCTAAGGGAGGTTCCTACTCAACACAAAAAATCAAGGAAACTCATCTTACAAACAACACATAACAAACATATATCAATACATTCATCACACCAAATAACATGGTTTTTAAAAAACACTAATATTGTCATACCATACTCATTGGTATAATCAATACACTAACACGTTAACGGTGTGCTAACAAGGTAACTAGATTGGTGGTGTCATCTATGTCTCTTGAGTTTTCTTCAGATTCTTCTCTCAATGTCTTGAGGTGTTCTTGATTGTTGTGAAGTTTGGGTATTTCTCCAAGTTTTCTTCAATTGTCTTGAGTGTAGGTCTTCATGTGGTGAAAATACTTCTTGCACTTCTTGGTATGGTCATAAACACATTCATGTCTTGATGGTATTGAAGAGGTAGGCCATCTAGAAAATTTTGAAGGTGAATAATAGATGAGAGGATATGAGAAAGATTAAGATGATTGTTCTGTCTCTAGAAAGTTTGAACATAGAATATTTTCAATCCTAGGGTCTTTTCCAAACTTAGGGTCTTGAATATCTACAGGCAACACAATGCTCTGATACCATTTTGAAGCGTTCTCACATTTAAATAATGTAAGAACATCTTTGTTAGTGTGCTAGTCCCTGGATCAATTGCTAGCACCAAAGTTCAAAAGTAAATATCATGCAAATGCATAAAATTCTATTACATCGCATGATCCAGTGTTTACAAAATAGGAGTACAACTTTCATAGTCTTAGAAAACTAGTAGAAAACAAAGAAATATAGCGGAAAACATAGTACAACATTGAGCCTATCTTATTCATGTGCCACAGGCAAAACATGTTGGCGATAGTCTCGAGATCCTAAACAAAATCCTCACTCGTCTTCAGAAACATCTGCACTATGGAATATGCAGCCACAAGGGAGTCAATACAATTTAATGTATGGGCAAGTAACACTATGGTGGATATAAATGGCAAGACTATATCTACATGCATATTTGGATGAGTAGAGTTTTGGCTAAGTTTGCATAAAGCCAGTTTTCTCCTATCACTTTTGTAAAAGAAACTTTCCTTTTCAAAGGGTGGCATCACTGGACTGAAATCCAAGTACCACAACTACTGTTCACTTAGTCAAAATTTTACTTATTGAAAATGGTGATGTGATTCTTCCGTCCTTCCTTGTCACCAGCTGCTCATAGTTGTCCATAACCGTTGACACAGATAAGATCTTAGTTTGTCGACTCTGCAGAGTTTGTGCACTTTCACCTTCAGACTCAAATCAGCCCAAACATCCTATACACTCTGAGTGATTTAAGGAAAGGAGAAGATTGGGATGAGATCTTTCAGAAGAAAGAATTCAACCTAATGGCAAGACCAGTTCCACCTATAATTATGCTACATCTGCTTGTCAAGCCTAGGCTGAACCCTCGCAACTTAGTTAATCAAGACAGAGCCCATATGACTAAAGGATGCACTCGAAGCAATCTAAACTTGGGGAACATCATAATCACTTTGTTCCTGGGTGGCATTACTTGAAGTGAACTCCACTTTGGGAGACACTCAACTATCAACAGCCCCGCATTACCAATCCACCCAGGTGGTTCATTGAAGTTGTTACTTAAAAATTTTCCACAGCACCAAGTAAAACAATTTTTGTAGCAAGGCTAAGCATCAACTAAGTACCAAGTCTTAAAAAGTAACAATGATAAGGATGGCTACACACTATTAGAATATCACATATCGTAATATAACTTAGTAAAATTTCCTATCATGCATACTACTCAAAATCAACTAATGCATATAGAATATAATGGGTAGTTGAATTATGTGTTACTTGCCTTGTTGAAGTTGGTGAAGAAATCACACTATGTTCACAAAAAAAACAGAGCAATTAACATAACAAAGGGGTTGAACCAAGAGTTCACTAAGGATTGGTTTAGCTTGAGTTTGTAGTAATCAAACTTTATTGAAAACATATTTATCTAAGAAGTTCCAAGAGTTCACCAAAGATATCTAGGTTGGTTTTGTGGTGATAAAAATTTATTTAAAACATATTTATCTAAGAAGTTCCAAGAGTTCACCACGGTTATCTAATTATCTCAACTATTGTAACACATAACAATGTGTAACACTTAGTCATTTTCATCAAGACATTTGAGTGATCTAGGTTTAGTCTTTCCATATTGGGTTAAGGTAGGTCTAGGTTCAACTAACTTCATAACAATAGAGATAACAAGATAAAGTATTGGGCTTTTCCATTTGGGTCAAGGGTTGGACAAAAACAATTTGGTATTCTTCAACTTGTGTGGATGGCTCCAACTCTTCACATGCTTGTCTTCTTGAAGTTCATCTTCATGCTTCTATTGTAGTTTTCTCCTTGTTGTGAAGCTTCTCTTGAAATTTATAAATCTTCATGGTCTTAACCTCACTACTTGGTTTAGGTATGGGATGGGCACAAAATACTACTAAGTCAAACAGAAAATAAAGAAATAGAAAAGATAGAAAGAGAGAGGAAGATGTTTTCTCCTTGATTTTTTTCATACACTTGTACTTCCTTGAGTTGCTTCTACTTGTTGTGGGGTATAATTCCTTCCTTCAATTTCTTCAATGATCTTCCTTGTAGTTCTTCATGTTGCCACCAAGTTGAAAATGGAGTGCCTTCTTATGCTTGAGTCTTGATTTCTATTTTTGCTAACTTGATGAATTCTTGAAGAAAGAATGGGGGAGTGGAGAAGTAGATAGAAAACAAATGTACTAGTGTTACTATTCGGTATTATATTTGATTGACACACACTAGGGACTTTCTCTTGGATTCAAAATGTCCATAATAACAATGGTAAAAAGGATAGAAACAAAATCTAAAGCATGATCAACTAGGTGGACTACTATGATGGATTTTTGGCTAAATTACATGGTCATGGTCCAAGGGTGTACAAAATGTTTAGGCACCAATGTCTCTTGTTCAAGGTTACCAAATGGAGCAATTTTTCTTAAGGAACATATTCTTAATATTTATGGAATTAAATATATGTCAAAATACTCAATTACTTAATTCTAAATTCAAATTTAATTTTATAAAAAATTATTTTGGGGAAGAGAATATGAAAGTACACATCCTAAGGTTTCCAAAAATATTTTATTTGCAATTTTTGGATTTGTAGAATTTGAATTATGCCAAAATTCATCAAACAAGCATATTTGAAATGGAACATATTTAATTTTATCAATTTTAAATTTGAACAGTTCTAAAATATTCTACATGTTGTGCTAATTTCAAAAAGTCCAAGTTTGTTAAATTTGGACTTAAGGTTAAAAAGTTATGTTGGTTCTAGTTTCCAGGAGCTTTTCTGCAAAATAGCCTTTTAAATCTATTCGGGAAAAAAATCAGAAAATGAGCTGGCCATGTGGCGCTTCCTGAGTGGCTAGGGTTGCTGACTGGGCGCTTGCGTGGCTGCTGACTAGGCAGTTGCCACGCGGCACGACCCTAGTGGTCGATACCCTTTCGTTTTAAGTGTTCTAATCCTAGCCACTAGATCAAACCGGACGGCGGGGATTCGTGGATCTCACCGTGGCGGTGCTAGGTCACCAAAAATGGCGTGGATGGCGGCCGACGCTCCTAGGCCTCGACAGCTGCGACTGTTCCGACGTGCTCTGGGTTCGTCGAGGTCACAGGGAGGTGCGCTGCGGCACAAAAAGCTGAATGGAGGGGATGTCGGCTTCTGTGGGGGCTCCTATCAATGGTGATGCATGGACGGAGGGCATCTACTCCGGTGAGCCTTGGTTGTGGTCATTGCGGTTGATTCACTGTGAAACCAAATCAAACCAACACGCTTAGAGGATGCGCAATGAAATGGGAAAGAAGAGGGTGCCCAAAGGGGGGCGGCCGTGACCTCTCGTTGCCCGGGAAATTGCTCGGACGGTGGCGGCAATACTGAATTACGGCGAGCAATTACATCAGCCTAGAGGCACGATTGAGAAGTTGACGAGAGGGGAAACACGAGGGGACAAAGGGCTATAAAAGTAGGAAGTGAGGGAATTAAAAGGGTACGGAAACGACCGTAATTAAGGAGATAAATTTCTCCTTTATTCGTGAGGAAACGGAAGAGAGGGTAACCAGGAGGTTGATGTCGGCCTGACGTCATCATGACATCATCTCTGGGGCCCACTTGTCGGCAACGCTGGAAGAGAGAGAGGAGGTGCGCGGGCTGGGCTTTTTTGGTTCCTTCGCGTTGCGAGCGCGCAGGATAGGGATTAGGCTCGGCCCAGTTTCGGCTGGCTGGGAAGGGAGTGGGCTGGGCTGCTCTGGCTCTTTTTCTTTTCTTTTATCTTCTGTTTCCTTTTTTTCTGGTTTATTCTTTAGTCCATAACTTATGATTTTCAAAGTAATAGTTGATTTCAAAACATGTTATAAAATAAGGTTTTCCAAGAGATAAAAATTTCTTTGAATAATGAATATTTAGTTTGGATGGGCTTTTAGGGTTTATGGAATGGAGGTATAATGGATTCTTAATTTCAATTTTTATTGAGTTGTGTATTGTTTCCTTTTGTTTCTTGCTTCTCATTTGGTTTTTGGTGACTTGCATAACATGAAACAAAAAAAAATCAATTTTTAGTGATTTTTGCACTTTCCAAAAATCAGGGATTGTTACAATAAAGGGTGTTAAGTTGTCTAAATTCCAATCTAAAACTATCGAGGGTATATTTGTTGTTTATGGTGCCGAATCCCACACTTATAGAGTCTTTGAAATAATCTCACGGATAGTCATAGAATCTTGCAGTGTGGTTTTGGAGGAAAATGATGGCTCTCAAGTGGTGCAATTTCATGTTTCTAATGTAGATGTTGAAATGCCTCAAGAAGCCATAGGAAGGATGGGTGTGGGATTTTTCCGCACCATTGAGGGACACCTTATGGAAACTCGAGAAGAACTATGCTCTAACCAAGTGGATTCCTCCTCTACAATAAAAGAACAAGCGAATGAGACAAATGATGCACCTAACCAAGAACTAGCTCAAGACCCTCCTCTTGTTGACCAAGTTACTATGCAAGAACCAACCACTCCTATCATTTAAGCTAGCCAAGGTCAAGGCCAAGATCAACCATCTTCGTTCTCCTCTCCACAATTTCAAGCAAGTGTTGATGATGATGATGATGATGATGATCAAGGACAACAATCAGGTCAAGACGGGGACCCAAATGATCAAGTGATCCGTCCCTGCGATAATAGGGAGATCGAAACCCACCGTGCTAGAAAGATTAGAAGAGCCTTGAAGCTTATTTATGCATCCAATGACAAGGTGTTGGGTGATATTGAAACAAAAATAACCACAGGGAAGCAATTGGCACACTTTTGTGAGCATCAAGCTCACATATTCATGGTGGAACCAAGGAAAGTATTTGAAGCTCTTGAGGACTCGGATTGGTTGAAAGCTATGCATGATGAGCTCAATAACTTTGATCAAAATAAAGTTTGGAAGCTAGCTGAGAAGCCAAATAATTGCCACAATGTTATTTGCACTAAGTGGGTATTCGAGAAAAATCTAAAGATTAACATGGTATTGTCATAAGGAACAAAGCAAGTTTGATGTCTCAAAGCTACACTCAAGTAGAATGCATTGACTTTGATGAAACTATGCTCCCGTGGCTCTCCTTGAGTCCATCTGTATACTTCTTGCATATGCATCTTCTCATAATTTTGATTTGCAACAAACGGATGTTAAAAGTTCTTCTCTAAATGGCCCATTGAAACAGGAGGTATATGTTAAGAAACCTCTAAGGTTCGAGAATCCCAACCTCCCTAGCCATGTCTACAAGCTCGATAAGACGCTATATGAACCACCACCGCTCGCACCTCCTCCACCAGGCGCCGCCGCGCCAGACCCCAGACCATGCTCCCAGCAGTAGCGTCGGGGTCGCCCCGCTGGAGCCAGCCGCCGCGGGCCGACCTAGCCCGACGAGCCCAGATCGGGCCCGCCAAAGGCCATCTGGTGCACCGGCCAGCAGCGCCCACGCCGGCCATGGCGCTCGTTCCCGCACCGTCCAGCCGCACCACGCCGTCCGCCGCCTCTGCCCAAGCCCGCGGGGTCGGCATCCACTTCCTCCAGCGTGCGCGAAAAGCGATCGCCCCCCGACCACCTTTTGACAGCGGAGGGTGTCTCCCCTGTCACGGACGAGGCCGGCGCGGCAGCAGTAGAGGGGGACGCCGGACGGGGGAGCTTCCGCCCATGGCGCGGGGGGGGGGGGGGCGAGGGGAGCTGGTGGAAAAAAGAAAAGAATTTACTCAGCCCTCCTGTGTCAAATCCTAACACAATATATTTGTGAATAAAATACAATGTGTATGAATTGTTTGATATCGATATTCTTTTTTGATGCACATTAACGGATGTATATGCACATATATTTACTATTACTATGATTTTTGTACGAAGGGGCCTGACTTGTACTTTTGCCCCGGACCACCAAAATGTAGGACCGGCCCTGTTGATATGGAAAAAGACAAAAAATATATCAGATATTTGATTCCAATAAAAAGTTATTACTGTTCATATGACTTTATAATAATTTTGTCTGTTTATTTTTTTCAAGGATACACCCTTTTATTTTTTTAAGGATACACCCTGGGAGGTGCATCATATACTATAGAAAAAGAGGCCAAGAAGGCCGAACAACGCCAAAAGGCTAAACGATACAAACAAGACACCACACAGTTACAACACAACCCACTCCAAACGAACGACAAGGACACGCCTTGCATCGTCTCGCGCCATGAATGGAGAGAAGGCGACACACCGAGCTTCTAGGCCGCGTCTCGACCGACAAAGGTAACTTTAGGCGATCGACTCCAACTCTAAGAAGGCACCAGCCAATGCACTGCCCGCCCATATGTACCTAAGAGTCGGCGAGAGAACATCGGGGCCAAATCAAACCGAAGGAGGGGTCGACGAAGAAGCACCACCGACGGTGTACATAGCGCCCGGAAGCTCATGCTCTTGGCGGCGGCCAACACTGGCTCCAATTGGCGCGCCAAGGACTCCATGAACCCCCCAAGGAGGGAACAGCGCAGCTGCGCCGTCGACGCCTCATCCGAACCGGATCAAAGGGTTTCCCCGGTGGTCGAGGTGGGGAAGAACCTGCAGCCCCGTGACGACACCTCCAAGGGGGTGACGGCACCCGTGGACGTCACCACTATCAGCTTCATGCAAGGATTTCTCCCCGGTCCTGCCGTCAACCCCAACGCCCATCGAACAAGCACAACAAAGAGCCATATTTTGACCACACGCGGAGAGGCAAACCAGAAACGCCGATCTTGTGTAGCCGGAGGTGACGAACACTGCCTTATCTCCACCGACAGGGGCTGGAAGGTGAGGATCCCGCCCATCGTCAGCACCACAACCACGCCCAGCAACCGGCGTCAGACCACCGTAGAGAGAACGGCGAGCATGCTCTCGCAGCACCAGGTCCCACCCTGCCATGGCCGCCCACCGGCAGACCTGGAGCAGACCCGCCCGAAGCAACCTTGCCGAGCGGCGCACGTCCAATCCTTTCGTCCTCTAGCTCCACCAGACGCGTGGATCCTCGAGCATGCCCAGGAAGCGACGCCGCCCCAACTCAGGGCCCGACATGCCCAGGTCGGGCCCTGCCAAGCCCATCGGGAGCAGGACCTCGCCCAAAGCGAGAGGGCGTCACAGCACCCCGGCAACCTCCTCTCCACCTGCAGCCCCCGGCCGCCACCTCCCATGTCAGAGCCCGCCGGCTCGACCTCCACATCCACGAACGCCGCCTCCCCCCACGGGTTGGTCTGCCACCAAAGAAGAACGCGGACCGCCTCTCCGACCTCTTTTTTGCAATGGAGGGGTGCTGCCACCGCCGCGGACGAGGCCGGCGACGATAGCGGTAGAGGATACCGGCGACGGGAGGGCTCCGCGGTGTGGGATTTTACCACACACGATTTTTTTCTTCTTTCGGGCCTATTGGTTGAGTTTGCCCCGTGGCCTTTGAAATTATCGAGCCGGTCCTGGGCATTGGAAAATGGTAGCTGGCCGACAACGACAGCTTATGATTATTAGTCTGGGTTTGTTCGGGATGAAAGTTGTTTCAAATATTTCACTGTGCTCTTTTTTTTTCTTCTAATTACTAGCAAAAGTTCCCGTGCGTTGCAACGGTTTAAAAATGAATTCAAATGTGTTGGAATCTGCCCATATTAATTGCCCAAAAATCAGTTTTGTTCCATGATCTCAAACTTCTTAGCATCATAGTCATCGAGAATACCACAAGAAATGACCTATCAGCTGATTTAACCTTATGTGGTTGCACAAAGTCATCTAGAGTATTAGATGCTCTCTTCCCAGATGGTTTCGTGTTGGTCTGTTCCGTTCCCGTGGAGATTGTTATGGAGTTACTATCATTTAATCATTCTACAAAACCTAATCTTTGGCTCGGTTAGTCCTTAAGAAATGGCATTATGTATTGCTCACAGTTATCTATTATGTTCCACCGGGCACACTCAATGATAAAGCCATAAAACTCAATTTATGGAAACAAATCTGATCAAACATAACTTTACTTGGTTTAATTTTTTTTGAAAAGGAAAACCCGGCCTCTGCATCGTGTGGATGCATACGGCTTTTATTAAACAAACATCATCCAAGTTTAAACTTACAAAAGGGGACCACTCTCAACGAGTCTCAATAGCCCTAGAGAGGGAAACATAAGAACACAATGCGCATCATGATAACTAATGGCCTAACCCCATCAACATGAGACTACCCATGATAACTTTACCTGGTTTAAGCTTGGATCAATTCTCCGGAAGGATGGAAACCAGGTTGTTGTGTCGATTGAGTTCGATTACAGGATTCGTCGTAAAAAAATGACCTAGACAGGTTTAGATGCAGGTAGGAAAAGATAAAAAACCACATCACCCCTTATGAAATCACATAAATATTGGTTTTAGCCATCTTCTCCAATGAATCACTAATTGGATCATTATTTCCTTTGTTGACAGAGATAAAAATTCTATAAATTTTATATTGTGCTTGTGCATCGTACGGGAGCCAAACTATAAAACATTAAGTAGTTGTGAACATACATGAATGACGAATTACCTCACGTAACCAAACAACTGCAAGATCGTTATTCAGTGAAGCACCCGTGTGCTGATCAACCAAGCTGCATACTTATTAAAGAATTTGTGCGCTAGCTGAAGCTTTGCTCTGTCTTTTTTGTCCGTTCTCTAGTTTGCTCTGTATTTAACGAAAGGAGTCGCGATTTGATTCCTGGGCTCGTCACTGCAGTTGTTGCCTGTCGTGATAGCTCTGAGATGCTAATGCACTGTTACTGCACAGTTTTCAGAACGATCCATCGGGTAATGTCGCCCCAGGGCAGCAGCAAAAGAAAACGACACCAGGGAGGTCACGAAGTCGATTTCTTTGGAGACGAAGAATGGAGAGGATCGGTAGACGGAGGAACCAAACTGCAGATCTCACCATGGGCGAGTAACTCCAGCTTGTTGTGCTTCTTCCTGGATACCAGCTGCATGCAAAAGAATCCGCATCCCATTGATCTGTCAGAATGCAGAGAGGCGTCCCTACTCTGATGCCCCGACTTGACAGTGGCCGTGGTCGGAGGAAGTCGTATTCCGTGCATCTTTAGGCTGATGCCAATGCATCACAGCTTCTCACGGGCTATAGCCCCGTTATGTCACCTTTTTTCCTCACTCTCACGCCACTCTCACAGCACGGTGCCAGTGTACGGGCTATAACCCACACTATCACACTCTCTCCCCACTATCGTCCGGCCTATCGCCCCCATTGGCACCGTGTCGCCTCGCTATCGCCCGCTCTCTCGCCCCGTACCCCTCCTATCGCCCCGCCAACGCGGGCGGTAGCGCGCCCTCTCGCCCGCTCTCGCCGGGCGAGCCTGCTACCGCCCGGCCCGCTCCTCTCGCCCCTCCTCTCGTCTCCTTTCGCCCCGCGCGGGGCGGTAACGCTCCTCTCGCCTCCTCCTCTAGCCCGCATTGGCACCAGCCTTAAGCAGCAAGCACTGTAGCACAGATGCACACCCGTCGCTGCAGGCCGCAACATGAGGGTGCGCGCGGACGTGACATTGGTGGCGAGTTGCTGGCTGCCGGCGATGGAGGTAGAGGGCGGTGAAGAGGATGTCGAGCTCGGGCGGCGACTCGGCGGGCGGACCAACGTCGTGGATATTGCGGACGTCCTTGATCTTGCTTGTCCTCGGTATCCGGCCAGGTTCGCTAGCACGCACACCTCCAGGCAACTCATCTCGATCCGATCCTCGACTCGATCAAGAAACTCTCGCAAAAGTCCGAACAAATCTTGACTTTTGTCGATCTGTCGATGGATACCTTGGTGAAGCTGCATGCGTATATATCTGTATATCGCCACCGTGTATGTGCAGAGTCAACCAGGACAACGGACCCGATAAGTACACGTACCACGCGTATATATGTGTGTATGTCCATCGTACGTGCAGTGTCGACCAGGACACCGGACCTGATAAGTACATGTACCACGGGATGTACCAAAAACACACAAAAATTTTAACGTACCGGTGGCAGAGTGCGTAATTAGTTACAACTTTTAGGGACAATTGACATGGCGTACCAACCAACTAAGGAAGTCTTAATGCTTTTGTTATTAGGTAAAAATAAAGATATATATAGATTATTATTAGTGGCAGCAGGGTGGGTAATTTATGTCAACTATTGGGACAATTTTAATGACGGACCGACCGACCAAGTAACCAACCAGGGAAGCCTTAACGCCTTTATTATTAGGTAAAGAGTAAAGATTAGGCGGCTTCGACCGTGTTGGTGTAGTAGGAAACCTGCACGAGCTGCTAAATGCAGTCGCGCTGATAGATTCTGATACACTTTGTCATCTTCACACGATGCCCGATCGCAGCAATTCCGCAACAAAAATGCGATACCCGATATTAATATTCTCTCGTATACAGAACGACCCTCGCGTCGCTCACCTCGAGCGAGTTGGGGGAGCCAACTCGCGCGGCCGGGGAGTTCTCATGAGCTGGCGCCCCTCCGCCCTTGCCACTGGCCTCGCCGCGGTGGCGGCGCCCTCGGCCTCTGAAGGTGGCGCAGGGCGGACTCGTGGTGGATGTTGTGCACGGCTCGGATCTCTCTCGCGTCGGCCGACCTGGGTCCTGCCGGCGGGGCTGCAGCGGAGACGAGCCGCGGAGCTCCATGGTGTGGCACGGCGGATGGGCGGTAAAGCAGAGCGGCGCGGAGGCTGGCGGCGGAGGAGCAACAAGGGTCCGATCTGGGCCCAAGATGGGCCGGGCGGGCCTGTCTGCGTGCGGCTTCTGCTCCCGTGGGTCGCACCGTCCTGATGCTGTCTGCGGCGGCGACGCCCTGCCGCTATGCGTCTGTACACGTTGGAGCTGCAGTGCGGTCGGAGGAGGTGGAGGCACCCCGTTCGGATTCTCTTAGTTGGCACGTCGAGTCGGCTTTGAGGACAGCGCAATTGTGCGGCTGGGCGTTTGGACGCCGGGTGGCGGCCCCGGACTTGGTGGTGGGAGGTGGCGCAGCGTGAGGCGGCCCTAGGCCCCGGCGCGTAGCTCTGTTCGTGGTCGTGGACCGTCGGGCGCGTGGGGCTCGTGATGTCTGCGTGCGGGTCTGTGATGGTGGGCTGGCTGGTCCTCTTGAGGCAGTGTGCGAATTGGGACACTCCGCCGGGCAAATGTCGTGGACCGGACAGGAGACGGTGACGTCCTTGGGTGTCACGTCCTTCTTGAAGGCGTCGTCGGGGCGGAGCTCCGACTCTAATTGGTCTCAAAACTTCTGGGGGAAACCCCAGATCCTTCTTGGATTGGACGAGGGTGGCACTTCATCGTCACATTCTTCTTGGGGCCTCGTCTTGGAACTTTCATCGGTCAGAGGGACTCGTGGAGAGAGTTTTTGTGGTCTGCGGCGACGATTGACATGGCAACCTCGCCTGCGCCTGTCAGCTGTGGTGGATTCGGTCTTGGTGAGCTTTGGGTGAAATCCCTGCTTCGGCCTCGGTTGAAGTTGACGATGGCGGCGCTCTCTTTCGTCGCTCCCATCCTTGGAGGCATCATTGTGGAGCAACTTCACCACCGTGGCCGGCTGTTCTGTTCGTGCGGGTGGTTGCATTTTCCTCTCGTTTTCGGCTACGTGGAGCGCGACCCTGGGGTCGGCGTGGATGTCAGAGCGGCAACTCTGAATGTTGCCTCCGCTGCGTTGCGTTGAGGTGCTACTGTGTAGGACTTCACCGCTTGGGCGGTTTTGGTCATCGGCCAGTGTGGTGTGTGGCCTCGGTGCCAGCGTGGATGTCGGAGCGGCGGCTCCGAGTTTTCGTCTTTGTTGTGTCGTGTTTGAGGTGTAGAGGTGTTGAGCTTGACCGCTTGGGTGGGTTGGCCATCAACTTCTGTGGTGCCTGGCCTCGGGGCCGGTGTGGAGCGTTATGTTGTTGTATCTGGTTTTCGGCCCATTTCCCTTATAAACTGGCCAGTTCACTTCCTCTATATCAATGAAAAGGAAAGCCTCTTGCCCGGTTTCAAAAAAAGATATTAATATTCTACGGGAAAGGCCAAATGGGCTTAAGGGAAATTGTCTTTTATGGGAAACACCTTATTAACCACTAAAAAATAGGTGCCCACGCAAAAAATAACCCTCATGTTAGGGTTTAGTGCTCCACGGGCGATTCCGATCGCCGGTGTGAGATTGTATCTGTTGCCGTCACCGGATCCGCCTCGAACTCCGGCTAGACTCGGGCTGATAAAGGGGACGCCCTGGCGCGTCTACCCGGCCTTCGACTACGGTTTTTGGCGGTTGTTTTCGGTGATAGGAACCCTAGATTGGTTGTCTGGACTGAAGATGGCGGAGAAGGCTTCGATGGAAGGGGAAAGCGAGATCGGAGGAGGGGGTCGAGATCCAGGATATCTTCGGTCACCTCCACCTCAATGAGGACGAGCTGGACGAGTTTGTCGTGGGAGAGGATGAGATTAAGGAGTACAAGAAGGAGGCAAGGTGGCTAGCAATTGGGAAAGTTCTAACTACTAGATCATTCAGTGGGGTAGCTTTATTTGAAAAGATGAAGAGTGTATGGAATTTGGCGCGTGAGCCTGGTTTTCATGAAGCGGGAGAGAACCTGTTTATCTTCCAGATGCATTGTTTGGGTGATTGGAAAAAAGTGGTTCATCAGGGGCCTTGGACGTTCAGAGGATGGGGAGTAATGTTGGAGGACTACGATGGACTGATTGATCCGTAGGAAGTTGGCTTTGGAGGGTTGACAATATGGGCACAAATTCATGGGATCCGGAAGCTCTTTCGCAAACCGAAAGTGGTGGATGGTCTGGCAAGGAGGATAGGGAAGGTAAAGGAGGTCCAGTTTAGCCCTCGGCTTTTCTTTGAGGGGAACTATGTGCGGTTCAGAGTGCGCATAGACGTTGCCAAACCCCTTACAAGGGTGGTGTCGCTGACACTTCCAGAGGGGAGGAAGCTGCTGATGGTAAAATATGAGAATATTCCTTTTTTCTGCAAACAATGTGGACATCTAGGGCATGATCATGAGGAGTGTGGGGATGGTGAATGGGATGTAAGTAAACTCCAATATGGTACGTGGATGCTAGCAAAGAGGAGATCAATGGTTCCGATGGAGGAACCGCGCCGTTTTGTGTCAGCTGTTAGGGGACGAGGGAGTCGTGGCAGAGGCCGAGGGGGAAGCTCCTCCTCTACTTCTCGGAAACAGACGTCAGGGGAAGCAGAACTTGATGCAGATGAGGATGATACGGCCCAAAGTCCCTTGAAACCAGTGGATGACCTCGGAAAGAATAAGGAAAAGAGTACTACCTCGAGGAGACTTAATATGGAGGAGATTCCACTAGAAGAGCAAGATTGTGAAGGTGAATTGGTGGGAGACTCGGAAGAGAGAAGGGAAGGGGGGACTCCACCTCTACCACCTAACTATGTGTCGCCTCGAGAGCCCACAAAACTTCGCAAATTGGGCTTGACTGAGAAGGTGATGGGAACCTCGGCGGCCCCTGATGAAGAGGGGGGCCGCCGAACCCAATGAGTACCATGGGCTGGAACTGTCGCGGTTTGGGCAACCCCGCGATAGTTTACGAGCTGCGCGATCTCGCGCGAATTTATTCGCCTGCAATTCTATGTGTCAGGGAAACACAGATTACGAAAGCTAGGGTGGAGGGATTGACGAATACACTGGGGTATGATGCTTGTTTTGCTGTTGGAAGCACGGAAAGAAGTGGTGGCCTATGCATATTTTGGAAGCAACCGTTAAATCTAATATTGCGGAATTTTTCGAAATATCATATAGACATGGAGGTTAGAGAGGCAGGGAAGGAAACATGGAGGCTAACAAAATGGTATGGGGAGGCAAACCGAAGTCTCGGATACAGACGTGGAACATGATGAGATTCCTCAAAGCGGAATGTGAGTTATCGTGGGTTTGCATTGGGGATTTTAACGAGATATTGCGGCGAGAGGAACAGATGGGTCCGAATGAACGTGAGATGTGGCAGATAAATAATTTCCGAGAGGCATTTGATGCATGTGAGTTGTGTGATATCGGGTATAGGGGCCGAGACTGGACTTTTGAGAGTAAATTGCCATACAACGAGTACTGCCGGGTCCGTCTGGATCGTGTATTGGCATCATCGGAGTGGTGTTCGATATTTCCTTTTGCGTCTGTGAGCCATCTCACGGCGATAAAGTCTGACCACTCTCCGATTTTTCTTCTCAATGAATTGGAGGCTAGTAACGAGAGGATTGCATTGGAAAAACCATTTAGATATGAGGTGATGTGGGAAAGACATGCAGAGTTCAAAGAGTTTGTCGAAACAACATGGGGGGAGGAGAAGGCGGAAACAGTTGGGGACCTGCATGCGAAACTGTAAAGTTTTGGGGCTCGTTGTGCAGCGTGGGGGCGTGAATCGTTTGGGGCAGTGAGGACCGAGCTGCGGGAGCTGAGAGCCTGCCTTAAAATTCTAAGAGGAGATCCGCACCGCCTTGGCCCTTCTTACGAGGAGAAGAAAGTTGAGGAGAGAATGATCGAGTTATCGGCGAGGGAAGAGATCATGTGGAGACAGCGAGCGCGGGTACAGTGGCTCCAAGAGGGAGATAAGAACATGAGATTTTTTTCACCTAAAGGCAAGTAATAGGAGGAGTAAAAATAGAATTGAGAGTCTCCAGCGGGAGAACGGCTCTATTTGCACGGATAAGAGGGAGATGCATACAATGGCCTCGAGTTTTTATAAAAATCTCTATGAAACGGAGGGAACAATTGGTATAGAGGAAGTGTTATCACATGTTCCGTGCAAGGTGACGCCAGAGATGAATGCATCACTTCTAGCACATTACAGTTCGGAGGAGGTGAAGGTGGCTTTATTCCAGATGTTTCCTACGAGAGCACCTGGACCAGATGGTTTTCTAGCACACTTTTTTCAGAAAAATTGGAGTTTATGTGGCGAGGAGCTCACGAGGATTGTTATTCGGATACTTGATGGAGATGATTCGGCGGAGGAAATAAACAAGACGTTCATCGTACTTATCCCTAAGGTACAAAAACCCATATTTCTTTCGTAATTCAGACCCATTAGCTTGTGCAATGTGGTATATAAAATTGCCTCAAAAGTACTTGCTAACCGTTTGAAGAGATTTCTCCCTGAGATTATTTCGGAAGAACAATCAGCTTTTCTTCCAGGACGCCCAATAACCGACAATGTTATCACGGCTTTCGAGTGTTTGCACTTTATGAAATCGGACAAGAGCAAGAGGAGGGCGAGTTATGCCTTGAAACTCGATATGCAAAAGGCTTATGACCGGCTTGAATGGGATTATCTTGAGGCAATCATGGTGAAACTGGGATTTGCACCTCGGTTTGTACAAGCAATTATGAGAGGAGTTAAATCTGTTACTTTTTTGGTTCTTTTTAATGGTTCGAAGACGGAGGAGTTTAAACATAGAGAGGTATTAGGCAGGGAGATCCCATCTCTCCCTACCTGTTTCTATTGGCGGCTGAGGGGCTATCATGTCTGCTTAAAAATGCAATGAACAATGATCAATTGGTGGGAGTAAAGGTTGCTGAGACGGCTCCAAAGGTGAATAACCTTTTGTTTGCAGACGATTGCATCTTGTTTTGTAAAGCATCCGAAGATGAGTCTAGAGGGGTGACAGATATTCTTAACACATATTGTTTGGCCTCGGGTCAACGAATTAACAATGACAAGTCTTCAATTTTCTTCAGTAAAGGTTGCTCAGCAGTTTCCAGAGAGGAAATCAAGGGGATCCTCAATGTTCAGAATGAGTCCTTGAATGAGAAATATTTGGGTCTACCATCGGATGTGGGGAGGTCCAAAAACGGTACATTTTCGTATCTTAAAGATCGTTTATGGAAAAGGCTCCAAGGTTGGATGGAGAAGGCATTATCAGGGGGTGGAAAGGAGATACTCATTAAATTCATTATCCAGGCGCTGCCAACATATTCCATGGCGTTATTTAAATTACCGAAAGGGCTATGTGAGCATATCACTTCAATGACTCAAAAGTTCTGGTGGGGGTGCAAACAGGGTGAGAGGAAGGCATCGTGGTTTTCTTGGGACTCTATGACGATGCCTAAATATCAAGGTGGGCTCGGTTTTAGGGATGTGGAAGTCTTTAATCTTGCACCGTTGGCTCGCCAAGTGTGGCGTATTTTGGAGGAACCGACTACCTTGAGTGCAAGGATTTTGAAGGCGATTTACTATCCTAACAGTGACATCCACTCGGCTTCTTTGGGCTCGCTTCCATCGCAAATTTGGCGGTCTTTATGTGAAGGAAGGGATATACTGAAAATTGGACTAATTAGGAGAATTGGAGACGGAGAAAGTACGCGGATACGGACCGACAATTGGGTACCCCGTGACCCTCAATTGAGGCCGGTGGTGTGCACGTGCGAAACACCTCCTGTCTGGGTTTCGGAGCTGATCTGCTCGGCTACCAGAACGTGGAAGGTGGCTGCTTTGGAGGCATGTTTGCTGCCGATCTACGTGGAGACAGTGAAGGAGATTCCTATCAGTTATGTGAGACAGCAGGACTTCTGGGCGTGGCATTATGATAGAATAGGGATCTTCACGGTAAGATCAGCGTATCATGCGATAATGGAGACTAAACGACGCCGAGAGGACTATTGGGACGGAAGGTCATCGAATTCTAACTCGATGGAGGCGGAAAAGGGTTGGAAAAAGTTGTGGAAGGTTAAGGTCCCCTCGAAGGTTAGGATCTTCGCTTGGAGGCTAGCAAAATCATCAATACCGACGGGGGATCTTCGGGCCAGCAGGGGCATGGCGTCTACGGCTGTTTGTCCGATATGCTTATCGGCGAGGGATACGTGGAGACATGCACTTCTTGAGTGCAACATGTCTAGGAGTGTGTGGGCGATGAAGGAGGAGGACCTTGCAGTTCCATTATTTGGAGACGAGACGGACGATGCCCGGCTATGGCTTTTCTCCCTAAGTGTAAGCCTAAGTCAGTCACAGTTTATTAAGGTATTGATTACTTCGTGGGCGATTTGGTGGGCGCGGCGAAAGTTGATACATGAAGGTGAACAGCGATCCCCTTTGTCCACCCACATGTTTATTACGAGATACTTGGAGGAGATCGGTTATGCAAATCAGAAAACGGAGAGGGCACCGGGTCCAAGGACACGACGAGCTAAGTGGACTCCTCCGAGCCAGGACATGGTCAAAATCCAGGTGGACGCGGCAGTGGCAAAACAATTGCAGAAAGGCGTTGTGGCTGCAATTTGTCGGAGTTCGGATGGCGGGTTTTTGGGGGATTCGGCTGTGGTGTTCGATGGCATCACTAATCCCGAAGTGTTGGAAGCCCTGGCATGCTCGGAATCACTGGCCCTGGCGGAGGACATTCAGGTGGGTAGGGTGCAAATATCATCGGATTGTCAGAATGTGGTATCTGAAATAAACGAAGCTCGAGAGATGGGACAACATTGCATGGTCATTAAGGAGATAAAGAATAGGAGAGGGAGGTTTTCGGAGGTGATCTTCATGCATGAGAGAAGGGAATCACTAATGGAAGCTCGTAATTTAGCTAGAGTAGCTACTACTCTCCCTACGGAGAGACATATTTGGTTTTCTGCTCCCACTGAGATGGGAATTTCTGTAAACATATTATCGTCTTAATAAAGCTTAGGTCTGATTGCTCAAAAAAAAAACACTATAAAGACGATTCGACCAGCTCACCATATTACGGGTGCCTACATTATCGCTGGCCTGCCTCTCCTTCCGCTCTAGGGTTGTCATCAGGATCGGCAGCGCCGGCTACGTATCGCAAGCACTCACGACCGATCCAACCGGACCCCTACATCAGAGTGATCGATCGATCCATCGATGGAGCCCTCCAGCAAGCGGCTGCGTGCCGCTGTAGACCCCAGCGGAGAGCAATTGATGGAGCTCCCTAGTAAGCAGATCCGCGCGGGCGCCGCCGCGGACCGGCTGAGCGACCTGCCCGACTGCCTCGTTCACAGCATCCTATCCTTCCTCGAATCCCGGCAGGTGGTCCGATCGAGCGTGCTCTCGCGCAGGTGGAGGCATCTTTGGCGCTCCGTGCCGTGCATCGACATCGACTTCACCGTGTTCCGCCGTAAACCCGGCTGCCGAAGTCAAAAGTGCTGCAGAACATACTCCGGGCAAAAGAAGGTCTGTAAGAAGGAGTGGGGTCCGTTCCAGAAGTTCTCCAACCAACTCTTACAGCTCCACAACTCCCCGTCTTTGGATAAGCTCCGGATACACGTCCCGGCTCTAGATAGGCAAGATAAACAAGCGATCCGGCCATGCCTGGGATGGATCAGCAGGGGCGTCAAATGCAGCCCCACGATTATCGACATCCACATGGACTTCGACTGGAGTTCTGACAACTGGCGCCCAATCAACAACTACGGCCCTTTCCCTGATTTGGGATCTAGGTCTTCTCGTCTCACAAGACTATTCCTTCATGGAGTGAAATTAGACTACAATTTTGCGGAGCAGCTCCGATCCGGACACCATGTGCTTGAGGACTTGAGTCTCGTTAGGTGCTTCTGTAGCTTTGGCAGAATTGTGTCTGGAAGGCTAAGAAATCTCACCATCGATGATTGTATAGGTGATCGCCGGTTCGATGAAATTGTGGTTGTAGCTCCAAGGCTAGCTTCTCTGCGTGCTTCTTTCAATGATATCAGTTTTCGAAATGGTATACGTGTAACAGACTCCGCGCCCTTTGTCAAGGCTTCATTATGTGTGACTATATGGTACCAGATGAATACCAGCTTTTGGGAGAACTTATGCAAGATATTTGACGTCACGCATCTTGACTTGTTTGGTGCCAGGATGATTGTAAGTCTCTCTTCCAAAACTTTTACAGCCGATCCTGCCATTAAGTAGTTGATTTGTGTTCATTTCGTTGCCTAGGTACTTCTCTGTTGCTTCATCAAAGCTTGCCTCGGGTTATCTCACACATTGGTTAATTTTCAGTTACTGGTAGATTCTAGCAAGCTACTGATGCATAGTTAGGTGTACATATACTTATTTAATCAGATAATCTTATCATGTCAAGGGTATTAATTTTCTCGATCCATTGTCGTTCTCTATTCAATGATATAAGCACAACTATAAAGATTCATAAAGTAATTACTATATATTTACTTTTTAATACAATCACATTTTTTATTCCGTCGTTTGATAACAAATGAGATAAATATTATGACATGTCATATTTCATATTACCACATTTGGAACTAACATTTTGTGAGTATTAATAGTAGTATATTATTCTTGTGTTTTAGGAAAATCTACAACGGATTTGTGATAAACTCCCAAAGTTTCATAATGTAAGAACTTTGTTAATCGACCGCTGTGATCTTAAAACGAACGCAAATATTCAAATTTTGGATTGTTTTCTGCAAAGCGTGCCGAGCTTACAAAAGCTTACTTTGCAGAATTGTGAGGTACTTTAAATATTTTTCGTATGTAATCCAACGCTCCATCACTTAATTGCCATCCTATCTGACATCCTTGTATATGGTTATGTACAACCTAAAGTTTACAGATCGCACGAAAAAGAGGACTGCAAGGGCCCAGTGGCGAAATGTTGCTCTTGAAAGTCAGAATCTTATGTCTTTCAAGTGTGATAATTTGGAGGTGATTGAAATCAAGCATAGCAAAGATGATAACGTTGATGAGTTGTTTGAGCTACTTATGGGCCTTTGGAGGAACCTGGGCAAGACAAATACCAAACTCACCAAAATTTAACGAAATCTATAGTTAATATCTCTTCCTTGTTAATTTGAGTTTCCTCACTATTTTGTTGGTCTGTCACGATGGCCGCCAGTAGCTAAGCAGGGGTGACAATGTCTAAGGCAACCGCCGAAAAAAATAAAAATTTTTGGTGCTGAAGAAGACTATATATCACGCATAAATTGTCTTCATAGTCGGTGCTAAACTATACTACTACGCTACTCACACGAAAGTGCTTTTACTTTCGATGTTACATTATTCTTATGCTTGCATGGACCTATATACTGATATGGTAATGATACGGCCTTGCTTGGGCCAATGTCATATGCTTTGTGGAAAATGAATTCTAGGCTAGGGAATATAATGCTTTGGGCCATGCATGTCTACTTTTGTCGATAGTGGCACATATGTTGGAGCGAAATTACTAGAATACCAAATTCGCAAGCAAATTATTAGAATCACACATTTGGAGGCAAATTTCATTATATTGTTAGTTTGAATAGGAAGTTGTCCTTAAGATCTTGGAGTTGATTATGTTACTACAATAGAGCGTGACTTTTAGGGGGATGATTTGAGACAATATTTGACAAATTCTACACATATTTCAACTAATTTAGATACTAAAGGAGAAGAATGAACTCATTTCATTAAAGGACTTCTCCTTGGTCTTTTTCATTCTATCCCTGTATCTCAGGTTGCAATGCTTGTACATAACCTTGATCAAGATTTGTGTTGGCTTCATGTCACCTCAAAAATTATTTTTGTTATCACTTACCTACTCGAGGACGAGCAGGAGTTAAGCTTGGGGATGCTAATATGTTGCAAATATATCTGTATTTTTTTATGCTCCATGCTTGTTTCTACCTACTCCCTCCGTTCCATATTAGATGACTCACACATAGATGTATCTAGACATGTTTCAATACTAGATACATCTAGAAGAGAGTCATCTAATCTGGAACGGAGGGAGTAATACCTTTTGTTTTCCACATGTTATTTTTCGCTTTCCGAATGTTTTCATAGACTAACATATTAATAAGATGCTCCAGGCTAGTTGCTTCTTTCTGTAGTTTTTCTATTTTAGAAAAGTTCTTAAGGAAATATTCTTGGAGAGGATTGAACATCCATGGAGACCATTTTTTACCCGGAACGGAGACGAAGTCCAAAGAAGAGCCAGAGAGGGGTCAGGGAGGGACCAGGAGGGTGCCAAGCGGCACATCCATGGGACGCGCCTGGTGGGCCCTGGCGACCCTGGCCACCGCCTCTCGGTGCCTCTTCGCCCATAAATTTCCTTCAACCCTGAAAATCACGGGCATATGGACCTGCTATCGAGCATGCATCCATATCTAAAAGTCCACCTCAAGAAAGCTATCCAGCAAATTTGGCTGGTATTAAGTTGCAGCAACGAATTGACTGCTTTGTGTGCAACAGACAAATGCATTAAGAACAGTATGTAATATAAGCAGTGGTCCTCGTGCGTAGACAAGAGCACCGCTGTTTTCTCCCTAGTACAACAACACATCCCCCATCTGTCACGTTTGTGTCACTCGAGCACAGATGTATGGGAGACATAAATCTACCATCTAGCATATAACCCTCTCTTGGAGGTTAATACAACTAGTGGCCAAGATAATCATAAACATCGGAGATCATTGCAAGACAAGATTAAAACTCTCTACGAATATAAGTGAAGAATCTCAGATTGTCATGAAAAAAAAATCTCATGGTTCATCAGATACCAGCAAACAAAACATGCACAATTAAATAACGGTGGTCTCGATCATGTGAGGCAGCTCATGAGGTTCTAAATATTTAGGCCTAGGGGAGAGAACAACCATCTAGCTACTGCTATGGACCCGAAGTCCCGAGATGAACTACTCAAGCATCAATAATCTCATGGTTCATCGTATACCATCAAACACAACATGCACAATTAAATAACGGTGGTCTCGATCATGTGAGGCAGCTCATGAGGTTCTAAACATGGAGGCATAGGGGAGAGAATAACCATCTAGCTACTGCTTTGGAACTGAAGTCAAGAGATGAACTACTCACGCATCTCTTCGGTGGCAATCATGGCAATGTAGAGGCCTCCGATGATGATTCCCCTCTCCGGCAGGGTGCCGGAACAGGGTGCAGAAGCCCTATGTTGGACTTCAAGGTGACAACGCCTCTCTGTATGTTTCGTGGAAAATAACTCCATCCCCAACGTTTTTAGGGTTGAAGGCAATTTATGGGAGAAGAGGCGTCGAGAGGCAGTGGCCAGGGTGCATCTTGTTAATAGAAAAAACAACATAATATTTATTTAAGAACTTTTCCAAAATAGAAAAATAGCAGAAAACAGCAACTCGCCTGCGGCATCTCGTTAATAGATTAGTCAATGAAAATATCCAGAAAACGAAGGAAAAGATAGAAAACATGTGGAAAATAAAAAGGTATTGTGTGCACAAGAAGAATGAAGCATAAAAAATTATAGATACGTTTGTAACGTATCACCGCTCCAGCACCCGGCCCACCGTCAGCTCGTCCCCACGGGATCTCTTGCGCTGTGACGACACCGGCACAGCCCTGCTGCGGAGGCCCCTAGCCACCGTAACCGTGAGCGCCGGCACCACCCCCTCAAGCTGGGAAGAGTCACCGAAAAAGTACCGCTGGGGGAAGGAGTTGAGATTTACCGCCAGCACCTTGGGAACGTCTAAATCCTGGCTCCTCCCCTGGTCGAGACGCACCGGGAAGATGGGCTAGGCCCCCGACTAGAGACCCTGCTTGATGAGAGGCCCGTTCCCGACAGATCGTGGCCCGACTCACCAGTTAGAGGAGGGTGGCCTCCCAGGCCCACCTCCTGGGCCACCTCACGGCCCAATCGGCCCGGCCCGGGCGCGGTAGACGGGCCATTCCCGCTACTTGATACCTCCCGCACGAACCCTAGCTTACTAGGTGGCTGCACACCGCCACCGGCGGTGCGAGCTCCACCACCAACGAGCGCACCTTGAACCCCTGCATCGTCGGCGCTCCCACCAAGGATACCACCGCGCGCGAGGAGGGGGGCGCAACGGGGGAACTCCTCCGCAACCGGGCCACTGCTCGGATCCCGCCACGGAGAAGGCATCACGCAGGCCACCCTTGGCGCTGTTAGCCCCCGCTAGAGACAGATCTAGGCGTGCCGCCATCGCCGCCACGAGAAAGGGAGCAAGCGTCACCACCCTTGGTGAGTCTCGAAGCTCCTCCGTATCCGCGTCATCGCCGTAGAGCGAAGACCCGCACCCCTGAGAGCTCTCCATCGGACACCCTGCCGCGCCAGCAGCCGCCTCGAGTGCCTCCGCCACCAGCCTTCGCCCCTTGTGCCAGCTGTTCTTCCTCGCCGTCTGCCGCTGAGAGCCTGGCTCGGGGCTCGCGCCGCCGCCCGAGTCGTGGGAGCAAGCGTACCGCTTGGTCAAACGCATACCTATACTGTCACGTCCATATATTGTACAATATTTTCCGTCTTTCTAAATAGAAATGAGATTATAAGTTGTGAAGCATTTAACCCTTAGTAGTCTTAGTATTTTTTGTCGTGCTAATTTAGCTGTTTGTTACGTTGCACGGTTAACAACTGGACCAGGCTCTATTTTTAATGGAAGAACAAAGGGACAAGCCCTAGCGATACAGTGAGATGCTTATTTGGCCATTCAAGGTAACCCAACTTTATGGCCATCCTCAAAAGAAATCACTCTCCGTTGAGAACTGCCATCATTCACTATTAGAAACTGACTCTCCGCCGGGTGGTCAAAATACCCGGGGAAGGCACCAATCCACCTCGGTGAACGACTTCACCGAGCAAGGAACTCGGCGCCATGCACTCAGCGACATTGAGGCCGGCGAAGCAACGTCACCGAGAGCTTTTTATCGTGGTCTCGACAAAGGCCTTCACCGAGTAGTATTCCACCAAGAACGGCGAAGAAAAGTGCATCGCGACCGCCCCTTATTAGATTGCACTACTAGAGAACATGCCTTTTGTTCAAGGCAAAAAAAAAACACCTTTAGCCCCGCTTCAGTTACGAACCGGGGCTAAAGGCTGTGTTCCACCGGCCTAGGGAGGGCAGAGCAGGTTGTGGGGGGCCTTTAGCCCCGGTTTGGGACACGAGTCAGAGCTAAAGGTGTTGCAGGCAAAGTCAGCACCCTTTAGCCCTGGTTCATGTCTGGAACCGGGGATAAAGGTTCACGTCTGTATAAAACCGACCAGCCACTCCTCAGCCAATCACTCATTTTGGAGGTAGAAGGTTTGAGAGAGAGGGTGTGTGTTATTTTCTTTTCCTATGCATAAAAGGTGTTCGATGAAATGCCCGGGAGCATAATGCCACTTTAGCTGGCACAAAACAAACATGATTTAAGTTGTCCGATCCACACATAATTAATCTTTCTTCTTGGTCGAGGTACCAACTTTATCCTTTTATCTGTCGATGTACAATGGTCATTTCTGTAATCACGATGTTCTGTAATGGTTTTTGATAATTATATAATGCAGATGAACCGGCAATAGATGTACGCGGACCGACGCTCTCCCGAGTTCATGAAAGTGGTGGGTTATTTTCTCGATGTGACCCAGGAAAACATGCAGAATAATTTTATGTGTTGTCCATGTTATGTATGTAGGAATCAGAAGGAACACTTTTCCCACAGAGTCCTCTAGATCCACCTATTTCAGTCCGGTTTCATGCGCGGCTATAATTGATGGATCAAGCATGGAGAAAATGGGGTTATGATCGAAGACAACGAAGAAGAACAAAATGATGACAACTATAATGATATGTTCCCTGAATACGGTACTGGTACTGGAATGGAAGATAATGATGAAGAAGAAGCAGAAGACCGGGGATTAGATGAGCCCATCGGTGATCTCTTGGCCAGACCATTACGAATGCGAAGGCAGGATGCGAAATTGAAAAGGTGAGGGTGACGTTCGACCATATGTTAAAGGATCACAAAACATTGTTGTGTCCAAATTGAGAAGATGGCCACAAAAAGCTGGGTAGCTGATACGTCGTAAACATACCCTTAATTTCTGATGTTTCGTGTTGTTTTCATGCCATATGCTACATGTTTTCCTTACAATTAATGTAATTTTTATCGATTTCCCGGGACTAAACTATTGACAAGATGCTAGAGAGCCAGTTCCTGTTTTCTGTTTTTTTAGTTCTAGAAAAGTTATTCTGGAAATATTCTCGGAATTGGAAAATTCGAAGGCTGGAAGTTTTAGAATTCTCGAAGGTTCCACAGAGTCCCGAAGAGGCCCGGAGGGGGCCACACCATAGAGCAGCGCCCCTCCCCCCGGTCGTGCCTTGGGTGGTGTGGGCCCTCGGGAGACCACTGCCATCGCCCATATATTCTCCTCGATGCATGAACCCTAAAAATATACTACTTTTCCACGAAAAACACCCGAGGCCGCCGCCAGCATCAACCCGATATCGGGAGGGAAAATCATCACCAGAGGGATCTACACCACCATGCCCGCCTCCGGAGTGATGCGTGAGTAGTTCATCCTTGGACTACAGGTCCATAGCAGTAACTACATGGTTTTCCTCTCCTCTTTAGGCCTCATGTTTAGATCTCGTGAGCTGCCTTACATGATCGAGATCATCTTATTGTAATGCTACATGTTGTGTTTGTTGGGATCCGATGATTATTGAAAGCTATTTCTCTTGATTATCAATCTATCATGTTTTCTTCATGTGTAGGTAAATTATGATCTTTCATGCTCTCCGTTGTTAGTAGATCTTCTGGCCAAGTAGATACTAGTGACTCCAAGAGGTGGTATTTATGCTCGATAGTGGGTTCATGCCTCCTTTGTATCTGTGCTCGAGTGACAGAAACGTGATGAATGGAGGATGTGATGTTGCCATTAGGGAGAAAACAACGATGTTTACATTGTTTACATTACACACTTTTCTTATAGTGATTATCTATTGCTTTCGACATAATACCTAACGTTTGTTCGGATGATATTCAGAGGGTGCATTATTAGTCATAGATGAAGTTGGATGACGGTCTATGTATCTTGTTGTAATGCCATCATGAATCTCATAGTAATCATTATGCCATGCATGTTCATTATCTACCAATTGTCGAGTTGTAATTTGTTCACCACACTTGTTAGCTATCTTTTATGGATAAACACCTCTAGTGAACTATGGACCCGACCCATTTGCTCATACTGATAATACACACACTACTTCCACTGTTTTCACACTGCTACTGTTGTTTTCATATTGTTCTCATACTGTTTTCCACACCATACATGTTAACCTCTTTGTTATAAGCAAAACCGGTCAGATTGACAACCTCACTGCTTCGTTGGGGAAAAGTGAATTGATTGTGTTATGTAGGTTCCACATTGCTGGTGAATAGGTAATGCGCCCTACCAAATCAACTGCATCAACCTTTAGAAGTTCATTGTTCTCCTACTGGTCGATTCAACCTTGGTTTATTTTCCGAGGGAAAACTTTCCGCTGCACTCTTCACAACTTTTCTCTCGGGATTTACCAACATCAGCTATCTACAAGTTTTCTGGGGTCGTTACCGGGGAGGAAGAGAATTTCTGCAAGGGGAGTCTGTCACCTCCAATCTCTTTACTTTGTTTTTGTTTTTCTTAGTTTATTTTATTTTGTATTGTTTCCTTATCTTTATAAAAAACACACACAAAATAGTTCTTATTCTAGTTGTTATTTTTGTTACCTTGTTGTTACTCTTCATCATGTTGCTCCCTAAGTTTACCCTGAAAGATCTACCAGTAGGTAGTGGTTCTATACTTGGAAAGGATACCATTAAAGAATTCTTTAACCATGTTAGTAAGCATGAAAATTTTGAAGAGAAATCCACAATAGAAATTGCTCCAAATTATGAAACTGTTGCAACTTCTTTAATTCACATGTTAGAAGCTAGGTTTTTTAACCTTCATCCCATACTGTAGCAAATGTTTCTCAAATTAAATAATATTGAAGACATTGAAAAAAGAAATTTTGTGTTAGAAACCATGCTTAAAGAATTTGGAGATGTTGCTATAGAAGCTAGAAAAGTTATTGGTCATTTCAATATGCTAGGCTCATGTGTAGATGTTGTTGGTGCTCTTAAAAAATCTGAACCTAAAAGTGAAAAGGAGATGAAAATACCAATCCCCTTTAAATTGGTAGCACTGCATGGAGCTCAAGAAAAGAATTTTGATTGGATTGTTCCTGAAAATTTATTTGGTAAGAGTAGTAAACCTAAAATTTCTAAGAGAGGAACATCTGACACTCATTTAGATAAAATACAATACATTACTGAGGAACTTCCTTATCTTAATTTGAATGCCTCTCCTCTTGAAAACAATTGATTCCACTTTTCAGATCCTAGCTAAAAGGCGTTAAAGAAAAGCATTTCTTGGGAGATAACCCATGGTTTTATTTTTTGCTTTGTTTTTCTATGTTTTCTTTGAGTCAAGGGGTTGTACACTTCTCTATCACATCCTTGATATATTTATTTTCATGTATTAGTTGTGCCAAGTAAAGTTTCTAGCAAAAGTTGGAGTTGGTTTTGGATTTCTGTGCAGGAAATAGATTTCTGTTGTTCACCGTAAAAAATCGTATAAATTCCAGAAAGATCAAAATGACCTGAAAAGTTTTGTGCTTATTCCTCAGCTAATTCCTAAACTTTGCTGTTATTTATGTTTTTCTATCTGAGAAACTTAAGTGCCCCGATTTTTTTTGTCTTTACAGACTGTTCTGGTTATGGCAGATTCTGCCATTTTTCTTGCATTTACTCTTTTACTATGTCAAGTGGATTTGTTTGATTCACGAAACATCAGTGGATGTAGATAATGTTTAAAAGTATTAATATCACTTGTTCCCGTGTAGAACCCATGGATTTTGGATTGTTGCACTAACCCTCTAATGCGAATTACTTTGAGTGTGGTGTGAAGGAAGTTTTCAAGGGTCAAAAGAAGAGGGTGATATAATATGATCTAGGAGAGTGAAAGGTGAAAGCTTGGGAATGCACCCATGGTTCATCCCAGAAAATTCTAAGAAGACTCAAGCATCTAATCTTAGGGATGCCCAAGGCATCCCCTTCTTCATCAACAATTTATCTTGTCACTTCTAGTGAAACTATATTTTTTTCGGTCACATCATATGAAATTTACTTGGTGCGTCTGTTTGTTTTTCTTTTGTTTTCCTTTTTTTCTTTTTTTCCTTTCTAGAATAATATAGTTGGAACCTGTCATTCTTTGTGTGGGAGAGAGGCACGCTCCACTTTTTCGTTTGAATACTCGTTATGCTCGTATTCTTAGTTTTTCTTCTAGTTGGTGCAAAATTCCTGTTTAGCTCATGTTTTTCTAACATCTCTTATTTAGATCAGTTAGTTTTAGTAGAGTTGTGTTAGTACTCTCTTGTTTCAATTCTTTATCTCTTGGAGAGTTTTCGTTTTGTATAAAATGCTTGGTGTTTGAAAGCAGTAGTACAATTTTCGTGCTTATAACGGTGCAATTAGAAGCTTGTATAGACTGTGGCTAGACTTTTTCATATCATGCTAGATGTTATTTTAATTCTATATCCTAGTGGTTATTTTTTTAGCATGATTTCTTTCAAATAGCTGAGAGTGTTTAATGTGTCTGTGAAAGAATCATGAGTTGTTCTTGTCATGTTGAAGCATAAATTTGCGGTGTTCTCCTTTGAATGTTTTGTTTGGTTGACTTGGCACATGCTCACACCATGTTTATGACTAAAAACCAATAACTTATAGCCTCTATGATCATTTAGTTTTTGAACTTTTAGTACCACTTATGCTTTGATTAATGATCTTTTTGTCGCTATGCATGATTATGGCCATTATTGCTCTTTTGATTTGTCGCTCCCAGTCTTTTGCTAGCCTCCACCTGTACTGCGTATGAGCTCTACTCGTGCATCCAACTCCCAAAAAACAAAGTTCTCCAATGTGTCCACCATACCTACCAGCATGTGGTATTTAACTGCTACTCCAAAGTAAATTGGTCATGTGTTACCTTTAAAAACTTCAAAATTACTCCAGTTTTGTGCTCCTATTTTAGCTCATGAGGACGTAAATAGAGAATCTTTATCTCACTTGTTGATTGTACTTTCACACACTAGACTAGTAGCTTCATCCGCTTATAAGAGCTGGCTGCCGGGTGCCCAGCCCCAAACTAATACAACAAATTCTCTTGACTATTTTTGCCCCTGATTTATCAGTCAAATCATAATTGTGTAAACAAAAGAGAAAGAGGGATGACCTTCGAACCAGATGCGTCCTTCTATGGGACCCGCTCTTATGAAGTCTAGTTGGCTTGTGACGTACTGTATTTTCTGTTTACCATTCGTTGACATAAGCATACACCTCTCTAAAAAATGTTTTCAGTACCTATGTTTAATAAAATTAAAAGCTCTAGCACATGAGTGATCCCTTCTTCCCTCTGCGAAGGGCCTTTTTTATGTTGAGTCTCCATCTTCTAACTTTATGCACAGTTAAGAGAGCATAGTTACCATTCTGAGTTTAATGTGCATTTGTCCCAGAAACATTATTAATTGATTCATGATGTGTTATTATTTCTTTTAGTTTTCCTCTTAAAATTTGAAGGTGTCCTAGCATTTATGTTTTTTCCCACTCTCAAGGACAAGCGAGATATCACTTTGCTATGTTTTCTCTATGCTTGAAACAGACGTATACCTTTAGAGTGCATTATTATCCATGATCTTTTGTTTGTGTTACTTTTCAGGATGCAAGGTGGTTGCTATGTTTTATTGTTATAATTATATCTATCATGCTTGTGTTAAAGTTCTACGATCTCAGCTATGCTTATGCTTTTACAATTTCGATGATCAAGTTTTTGTTGGTAGCATGTCAACTCAAAAATTATGTGTTTTATCATTTACCTACTCGAGGACGAGTAGGAACTAAGCTTGGGGATGTTGATACGTCATAAACGTATCCTTAATTTCTGATGTTCCATGTTGTTCTCATGTCATATGCCACATGATTTTCTTAAACTTTATGTCATTTTTATCGATTTCCCGGGACTAACCTATTGATAAGATGCCACAGAGCCAATTCCTTTTTTCTGTTGTTTTTAGTTTCAGAAAAGTTGTTCTGGTAATATTCTCGGAATTGGAAAATTTGAAGCCCGTAAATCTTAGAATTCCTGAAGGTTCCACGGAGTCCCGAAGAGGCCCGGAGGGGGGCCACACCATAGGGCAGCGCGCCCCATGGCCGCGCCTTGGGGTGGTGTGGGCCCCTCGAGCGCCCACCGCCATTGCCATTTCGCCCATATATTCTCCCCGATGCATGAACCCTAAAAATATACCACTTTTCCACGAAAAACACCTAAGGATGACGTCATCGTCAACCCGAGATCGGGAGGGTTCTGGAGTTCTCCCCGACACCCTGCCAAGAGGGAAAATCATCACCCGAGGGGTCTACACCACCATGCCCGCCTCCGGAGTGATGCGTGAGTAGTTCATCCTTGGACTACGGGTCCATAGCAGTAGCTAGGAGGTCGTCCTGTCCTCTTTATGCCTCATGTTTAGATCTCGTTGGCTGCCTTACATGATCGAGATCATCTTATTGTAATGATACATGTTGTGTTTGCTGGGCTCCAATGATCACTGAGTGCTATGTCTCTTGATTATCAATCTATCATGTTGTCTTCATGTGTATGTTATTTCTGATCTTGCATGCTCTCTGTTGTTAGTAGATGCTCTGGCCAAGTAGATACTAGTGACTCCAAGAGGGAGTATTTATGCTTGATAGTGGGTTCATGAATCCTTTGCATCTGTGCTCGAGTGACAGAAACGTGACGGATGGAGGATGTGTTGTTGCCATTAGGGAGAAAACAACGTTGTTTACATTGTTTACATTACACACTTTGCTTACTGTGTATATCTGTTGCTTGCAACTTAATACCTAACGTGTGTTCGTATGATATTCGGAGGGTGGATTATATTATTCATAGATGTAGTTGGATGACGGTCTATGTATCTTGTTGTAGTGCCTGCATGAATCTCATAGTAATCATTATGGCATGCATGTTTCATTATCTATCAATTGCCCAGCTATAATTTTTTCACCACACTTGTTAGCTATCTTTTATGGAGAGTCACTTCTAGTAAACTGTGGACCCCGCTCCATTCCATTTTCTCATACTTATAATACACACACTGCTTCCACTATTTTCACACTGCTAATGTTTTTTTCATATTGTTTTCCACAGCATACATTTAACCTCTTTGTTATCAGGAAAACCGGTGAGATTGACAACCTCACTGCTTCGTTGGGGCAAAGTGAATTGATTGTGTTGTGTAGGTTCCACGTTGCTTCTAAACCGGTAGTGCGCCCTTCGACATAAACTACATCAACCTTCAGAAGTTGCTTGTCCTCCTATTGGTTGATTCAACCTTGGTTTCTTTTCCGAGGGAAATCATGACGCTGCACTCTTCACAACCTTTCTCTTGGGGTTTACCAACGCCAGCCATCCGTAGCACACTGGAATTTCTGCAATGGAAGTCAGAGAATGGTGTGACTGACAGCGGATTTACATAGTTGTTGCAAATAATGAAGAAGCATCTTCCAAGAAAGAATGTATTTCCCGACAGTACATACCAAGCAAAGAAGGTTGTCTGCCCCTAGGATTAGAAGTAGAGAAAATACATGCCTACATTAATGTATGCATCCTATACCGTGGTGAGCAGTACGAGAATTTGGAAGCATGCCCTGTATGCAATGCATTGCGGTATAAGATCAGACGAGACGACCCTGACGATGTTGAAGGTGAGCTCCCAGTAAGAGGGTTCCTGCAAAGGTGATGTGGTATGCTCCAATAGTACCATGGCTGAAACATTTATTCAGAAACAAAGAGCATGCCAAACTGTTGCGATGGCGCTTGTAAGACCGTAAGAAAGACGAGTTGTTGAGACACCCTGTTGATGGATTGAAGTGGAGAAAAATCGAGAGAAAGTTCCCCCACTTTGCAGGTGATTCAAGGAACTTATTGTTTGGTCTAAGTACATATGGCATGAATCCATTTAGAGAGCAGAGCTGCAGCCATAGCACCTGGCATGTGACTCTATGTATCTATAACCTTCTTCCTTGGTTGTGCATGAAGCGTAAGTTCATTACGAGGCCAGTGCTCATACAAGGCCCAAAGCACCCGGAAGCGATATTGATGTGTACATAAGGCCATTAGTTGATGAACTTTTATAGTTATGGGACAAAGAAGGTGTCCGTGTGTGAGAAGAGCACAAGAAGGAGGAATTTGACCTACGAGCGTTGTTGTTCGTAACCATCAACGATTCGCATGCTCTTAGTAACATTTCTGGACATACAAACAAGGGATAAAATGCATGCACGCACTGTTTAGATGATACTAAAAGTATATATCTAGATAAATGCACGAAGGTTGTGTACCTGTGGTATCGTCATTTACTTCCGCGCGAGCATCCCTTAAGAAAAAAGGGCAAACATTTCAATGGTGAGGAAGATACCTGGGAGACGCCTATCCTCCGATCTGGTGAATTTATTTGATATGGTGAAGGATTTGAAAGTAATCTTTGGAAAGGGTCCTGGCAGACAACCTCTTTCGAATGACGCTGACGAACACACACCCATGTGCAAGAAGAAATCTATATTTTGGGATCTACCCTATTGGAAAGTCCTAGATGTCCGCTCTACGATCGACGTGATGCACCTTATGAAGAATCTTTGTGTGAATCTGCTAGACTGCTTTGGCTTGTATGGGAAGTCAAAAGATACATCTGAAGCACGCCAGGACCATCAACACACGAAAGGAAGAGACGGCATAAATCCTGATGGGTTTCAAGGTGGTCCTGCCGGCTACATTCTTACCAAAGAAGAGAAGGAAATATTGTTTGAAGTACTAAGTATTATCAAGGTCCCATCTGGCTTCTACCGAAAAATGTTCGAATACACATGTTGATGACGCAATTGCTTCCGGTTTTGTTGAGGGGGGTTCTACCGAAAAATGTTCGAATACCCATTGTGAAGCTATGTGCATTCCTTAATGCAATATCTCAGAAGGTAATCAATCTAGAAAGTCTACCAGCATTACAGACATATGTGGTCCAACGTCTTTTTCAGCTTCGAGTTGATGTTCCCACCATCCTTCTTCAATATTATGACGCACCTCATAGTTCACCTAGTCAAAGAGATTACCATTCTCGATCCTATGTTTCGGCACAATATGTCCCCCTTTGAAGGGTTCATGGGAGTCTTAAAGAAATATGTTCATAACCGTGCTAGGCCAGAAGGAAGCATCTCAAAGGGTTATGAAACAAAGGAGGTCATTGAGTTTTGTGTTGACTTTATTCCTGACCTTAAGTCGATTGATGTTCCCGAATCTCGGCATGAGGGGAGAATGAGTGGAAAAGGCACGCCAGGAAAGAAAGCAATGATATGTATGGACGGGCATTATTTTTAGTAAAGCACACTATACGGTTCTACAAATTTCCACCTTGGTGTCTCCTTATATCGGGGAACACAACAATATTATATGGTCCAAAAACCCGGGGCAATCTGACCCCTTGATTAATCTTGAACACATGACGACTTTTAGCGGCTGGTTGCAGACATAACTCATGAATAACACCACTGTTGGAGATCAGCTGTACTTGTTGGCATGTCACCATCTTCTACTATACTGTCTTTCCAAGGGTACGAGATAAATGGGATTACATTTTACACGGTGGCCCAAGATAAAAAGAGCACCATCCAAAACAGTGGTGTCCATTTTGATGCAATGGGAAAAAGGAGACATATTATGGTTACATGGAGGAGATATGGGAACTTGACTATGGACGTAATTTTAAGGTCCCTCTATTTCGGCGCCACTTGGTCAAGATGTTAGGAGGCGGGGTAAAGGTAGACCAACATTACGGAATGACAAAAGTGGATGTCAACAATCTTGGATACAGAGACGACCATTCGTCCTAGCCAAAGATGTGGCTCAGGTTTTCTATGTGAAGGACATGTCTACCCAACCGAAGAAAAGAAAATATAGGAAAACGAATACAGCCTACGGTGAGCCGAAGCGCCACATAGTTCTTTCAGGGAAAAGAAACATCGTGGGAGTGGAGAACAAGACAGACATGTCAGAAGATTATAATAACTTTCATGAAATTCTTCCCTTCAGACTGAAAACTGACCCAGGCATCCCGTTAAATAATGAAGATGCTCCTTGACTACGATAGAAAAGAAAACAATGGTGGCAGTAGTTGGGGCCATAATGTATTAAACCTTCATGGTTCATGTAATATTATGAGTCTATTGTGTAATAATGTATTAAAACTTCATGGTTCATGTAATAATTATTATTGAAAACAAAAAATGTATTACACATCACGAACAATACTCATAACAATATTACATTACTCATACTCACGAACAGTACTCATAACAATGTAATGGCGGGGTGCAGGTGGCTAGACCAGCAGTACTAAATGACAAGAGTGGATCAACGGCTATTCATACTACTTCCTAGGCTTATAATACTCGTCCTCGTAGTCGTCTTAGTCGCCTCCGTCATCGTCACTATCATCGGACGGCGCTCGGGGATGGAACCTCGAAGGGTGAGGATGCCTAGACTGGAAGTGAGGGTAGCGCAGATGGGGGTTATCACCGGCCCTGATGTAGTCCATGAGGCTCTGAAGAGTCCGTCTGCCCCACCACATGTGACGACCGGCCTCATTAAAGTTCGAAGGAGGCCGGCCATTCTCCTTGTACTTTCCAAGCTCCCTCTCACGCCGATTAATGACGAAGGATTTCCAAGTAGGGCGGTAGTCGGGATCCTGAAGGGGATCCCTCCACTACTCTAGGATGAGCTCGTGGTAGTAGTGGTTCGTGATGGCCGCCCGGCGCGCCACACCTTGAGGGACAGGAGGAACCGGCACGCCTCCGATGATCATGTGTCAGCCGGGGGACGTTGTAGCCGGGCGGGCAGTGGTAGTTCGAGGCGCAAAGCACCTCCGCCTTCGGGTAGGTTGGAGTGGGTACGGTGGAAACCATGGGAGAGTGATGAGGTTGCAGATATGAGTTTAGATGTGCTCTGGCAATGGCGTCCAAGCCTATATATATGTAGTGTATATTGGTGGAAAGACGAAGGCGGGAAACGGTGGACATCACGGGAAGAAATAGGGCGGGAACGCTGTGACGCGGGAAGCAATAGGGCGGGAACGCAGTGGCGCAGGAAGAAATAAGGCGGGAACACGGTGACGCGGGAAGAAATATGGCGGCAAGAAACATACCTTTAGTCTCTGTTGAAAGGGCGCGCACATTTTCACGAACCTGGACTAAAGGGGCTTATCGACTGTGAAAATTCAAATATTGTTACTAGTTTGAATAATTATTTTTTAAAACAGAAAATCTATTTGGATTAGTTCTAAAATTTCAAATACTTTTCATATTGAAAGTTTTGTCAAATTCAAAATTTTATTGAAAAGGCAATTCAAATATGTGAAAATTCAAAAATTGTTACTATTTCGAATAGTTAGAATAATTATTTTTTAAAATAGAAAATGTATTTGAACTAGTTATGCAATTTTAAGGAAATCATATTGAAAGTTTTTTCAAATTCAAAACAATTCCAAAAATGCAATTCAAATGTGTGAAATTAAAAAAATTGTTACTAGTTTGATTAGTTAGAATAATTATTTTTTAAAACGGAAAATTTATTTGAACTAGTTATGCAATTTTAAACACTTTTCATATTGAAAGTTTTTCCAAATTCAAAAAAATTCCAAAAAGGAAATTCAAATATGTGAAAACTAAAAAATTGTTACTAGTTTAAGTAGTTAGAATAATTATTGTTGAAAACATAAATTGTATTTGAAATATTTTATGTAATTTTAAACACCTTTCATATCAAAAGTTTTTCCAAATTCAAAACAATTAAAAAATTATGTATTTTTTAAATCCCTTTTAGCCCCTGTTGGTTGCTCCAACAGGGGAAAAAGAGCCTTTTTGGAGGGGGGGGGTTTATTAGCCTCAGGCGGTGGTTCGGCCCGGGGCAGTTCGAGACTTACCCGTTTCTGCACGAAGACGAAGGGCCGAGCCTACGCACCGCCGCCAGGCTGCTAAATTTCGCCGCCGAAGCCATCCTCCTCGCGCATCCCCCTCCGCACGCGGATTGCCTCCCCCTGTGCGTGCAGCGCCTCCTATCCCTAGTGTCGTCGCGACGCGCCGCCGACCGTCCCTAGCTCCTCCTCGCGCGCCCTAGCGCTGCCCCTCCTCCTCGCCAGGGCCGTGCCCTCCTCCTCCCTCGGCCCTCCTCCACCATGTCGGCCTCGGGTCCATACGAGCAAAGGTGAGAGAGCAGGACAAAGAGATGTTTTTATTAGTAATTATTTTTATTAGTATAATTAGTGAATATTACTTAGAAATTTTTACCTAGTATAGTTAGTGAACTTGTACTTAGGAATTTTTATTTAGGAATATTACTTAGTATAATTAGTAGTTATGATTTTTTACTTAGTATAATTAGTGAATTTGTAATTAGTGAATTTTTACTTTGGAATATTTAGTAATTAGTACTTAGTATAATTAGTACTTAGGAATATTAGAATTAGTAGATTTAGTGAATATGCTTGTATATTACCAAGTGAATATTAAAATTAGTAGAATTAGTGAATATCAGTGAATATTTAGTAGAATTGTAGTAACCATATGTGAATATTTTTAGTAATTTTTAGTGTACAATTTTTAGTAGTTTTTAGTGTATTTGACTTAGTGTAGAATTTTTGAGTAATTTTCTAGTGTATCCGACTTGGTGAATTTTCAGTGTATTCGACTTAGTGTATTTGACTTAGCGTAGAATCTTTAGTGTATTTGACTTAGTATAGAAAACACTAATAATTTAAGTCTAGAATTTTTGGTGTAGAAAGGAAAACAATACTATAGCAATTATTTGACTTAGTAATTTTTGGTATGACATGTGTAGAATATTCTGTTAGTTTATAATTTTCTTAGTATTGTAAGTATTTGAGGCACTTAAGCTATTTGATTTAGTATTGTAAATAATTGAGGCACTTAAGCAATTTGACACTTGATGAAGTGACTTGTTTGAGTTTTCAGTTTCTGGCATTATTGGCATTTTCCATATTTAAGGGCATTTTGATTTAGTAATTTTGATTATAGAGATATGACTTTTTTAAATTTGGAAGTATTTGACTTAGTGAAATTTGAAGTATTTGACTTAGTGAAGTATTTGACTTAGTTTATTATTTCATTATTAGAGGTATTTGACCAATTTGGAATAGTTGCCAAGTGCCTAAACCAAACTAATAATGTTATGTGCCATATATTGTGTTTTTAGTTTATTTTTTTTGGCGACGATGGCCTTGTTAGACCCAGCGAGCGATGTCCACGACTAGGCCCCGTTGGACTGGCACTGGGAGGTTCTTACTTCCGGGACACGAAGCTTGGTGAGAAATCCGGGTGACGTGGTTGACCCGGATCTTCTTTGGTGGCGATCACGTTGGCCACGGTCGGTGTAGAGGTAGACGGCCCCGAGAGGTGGTACGTCAGCGTATTTGGGAGGAGGACGAGCACGCCCATCGCTACGTCTACTTGCTACATAGGGAGTATAACAATAGCTGGTCGATTATACGGAGGGAACCTTACCATGTTAGCTATGAACCTGTTAGGGTTCCGTATATGTGGACAGCGCAGCACCTGCGACTCAGCACCACGCGGTTTAGGACCCGGTCGAAGTTAGTTCGATGTATTAGAGTTAAATAAAAATAGACCTGAGCTATATGTAACTGAATTATTATTCGTGATATCGGTGTATTAGTGATACTTTGAATTATTATTCCGCTACTTTGACTTGTTGAAATAGAGATATGACTTAGTGTTTTTCACATTACAGAAATAATTTTATATCATTTGTATTAGTTGTGCTACGGACGGCAGAGAGGTGGAACAAGACATGTTCGCGATAATAAAAGACAGTACACTCCCCGGTGGACCCAATGACGATAGTGATCAAGATGACGGCTCGTAGTACCTGAACGATTCAGGTTAGGAAATTGAGGAAGAAGAGCACTTGCAAGGATTAGATGGCGATGGAGAAACAAGCAACAATAATTGCGATGAACAAGCGTTACTGAAGGCCAGGGAACCTACTGCTTCCAAGAAGACCTCTGCATCGACATCGTCTACCAAGAAGTCGAAACGAGGCCCAGCTAAAGTGATGGCCTCCGGATAGCATTTGATAATCGAGTCAGTCTATCATTATGGCGAACATTTGAAGCCCAAAAAGAATGCAACTAAGTTTAGAAATCAATGTGGAGTTATTGTTAGGGACCTCATCCTGATAAGTGTTCAAGAATGGAATGAGCCAGCACAAATAGAAGATCGTCCTGGAGTTACTTTTGTCTGATAAGTCAAAAAACACTCTTTTCGAGAAGCTCATGGCACATTTCACCCTAGGACCATGTGATGATGAAGATCAAGCAAAGGAAATGCTCAAGAAAGTCAATCACTAATCTCTTAAGAAGATGACCGAGGTTTTCAATGCTTACAATAAAACATTATGGAAATAATATGAGACTAAAGAAAGATCTCCAACATTCGAGGGGCCGCTAGAGAAGCAGAGACAACGATGGCCATCATTTAACGCTTACAAGGAATCAAAAGAAGGTATGAAAAGGTCAGCAAATAATAAGGAAAATACGGCCAAGAAGAAATACCACCATACTATGGGTCTCGGTGGCTACAGGGTTTCATGGTCTAAGTTTGATAGACTTGAGGCAGATTTGCGAGATCATGGATCACTCCAGCTACATAAGATTTTCCCAGGAAATCAAGAAATGGTTGCTAGGGCATGGGGCAAAGTTTGATGCAAAGAGGAACCTTGTTGTGAATACAAAAAATGCGGCCCCCTTTGCGGCACTTGTTTGTGTTCAAAGAGGTTAAAGAGGGAAAGTTCATACCGGATCGAAAGACGAGCTAACGAAGGCCCTCGGGAATCCGGATCATACCGGTTGGACACAAGGCTAGGGAGGATATTTGTGGTCGTCTGGGTTTACCGCGGAAGAATTCCAATATCCATACAGAAGCCGAGAGAGAGGAAAAGAGCGGAAGGAGGAAGATGTCGCAGCCCGGTTTGGGGAACTAGAAGCCAAATATCAGCAACAGCAGAAGATTGACGAGCTTAGAGGACCGCGCTCCTAGCAGCAAGACCCTATACTCAACGGAGGCCCATCTCAATGCAAGAGCAGCGTGGCTTCAACGGAGGTCCCGGTTGAAGATGCAGCGGTGATGGATAGTACACGGATGATACATGATGTTGCTGCACCGAAGGAGGCCGTGGATGCAATCAAGGAGAAGACAAATTGTGTGCTCCATGTGTATGTTTTGAACGTATCCATGAAGGTGGAAGTATGCTTTACCTTGTGTAGATGGAACGACCTGCCATGGCCAGCCGATTCCTCCTGGCTATGCTCGTGTCGGTGTGGATTATCTTCACGAGGCTTGGAGGGTACTGCGGTTTGACTTCCCCGTATGTGAGATAGAGACATTGGGAAAAGCCGTCAATAGCTTCATAGTATGGAAAAAGAAGAACATAGTGTTTCCAAAGCTACCGTCTCCTAATACACCTCCATATCCGAGAGGCAGTTCACCACCTCCTTCTCCGAGAGCCAATCCTATAACGAGTCCACACCTCGATGCCGTGGACCTCAGCAGTTGGAGTCCGCCTCGATCTCTGTTGCCTTAGCCGACTCCGCCTCCCACTAAGTCCCACGTGGAAAAGCGGAAGGGTGGTACCACCGCTGCCTCTAAGTCTTCACCAAAGAAGAAAGCTCCTCTTCAGAAGAAACCCGAGCCACCGCCAGTGGTGTATTTTACGATATGACTAACGAGCATAACGCTTTGGGTGGCTGCGGACACAAAACGACATATGTTTATGTGGGGAAAGAAACCCGCCTCGCCGCCAAAGCAGCCAATAGATTCGGCAATACAAAAACAGTTTAAGGATCTGCTGCACATGCCTTCACAAGTTCAGCTAAATCTAAGAGATGACTATGAGCGCGGTATATCAAAGTGTCGTTCCAGAGCAAAGAAGGGGAACACAATTCCCTAGCTCGGGGAGCAAAAAAAAAAACAATCGGTCTCCCCGCTCAAGGTGTTACTCGCTGCACGAAAACCCTCGGAGCCAATTGATATCGATGAAGTTAGAAGGTTTGTCTTATGGTCTCACTATTGAGAAATTGCTAAGCTGTCGCGATGGGTCCTTCTAAGTTGCTGACACAACATGGAAATATGAGTCAGGGAAGTCTCTCGTCAGACCTGAGCTTCTCGGCTCTGTTACAACACATAAGCGTCAAATGCATCAGTGGTACATGAAAGCCTCAAACCAAGGGCTGGATACACTCATGATCAAAGTTTCAGAGGATCAATTCTTCCGCGATGACTTGATCTCTTGACCTCTATAATCTAGACGGCCTCGATAAATCAATCATCAGCACCTATTGTCTCTAAGTGATTAATTTATTTCTGTAATTAAGTCTCTACTGCAGCTTGTAATTCTATCATTGCTTCTTATTATCCTCATTGTACGATATATATTATGAAGATTGAAGATTCGGGAAGGTCAAGGAAGCGGAGCGCACGGTGGGGCGCCACGCGTCCACAATATCGGCAAACCTCTTCCCCGAGCTAGTTCCGTCGCCGAGAATCTCCCTAGTTCGCCGGGGTGGTCCGTTCGCGAGTACCTCACGTGTTCTCTAGGTAGCTCACCTCGCCGAGAACCGCGCCAGTTCGCCGGGTGGTCCAGTCGTTTAGTGACGCACCTGTTCTCCGGGTGTCCCACGTCACCGAGTGCTCTATTCACCGAGAACTGCGCGCCTTCACCGAGATTGGTTTATTTGCTGAGAGCGAGATGGCACGGAAAACGTCGGTCGAAACGGTCACCTGGGAGCACACTTCGCCAAGTGTTGTTCTCGTCAACGTTGCCATGTCGGTGAAGTAGTTCCCAGGTGATCATTTGGCACCTGGAGAATTTCTTCACCGAGTGTTGTGCTCGGCAACACACTCTTCGCCGAGAGCATGACTCGACGAAGGCCCTAATTTTTTTTTGCATAATTTCTCTGTTTTTTTTAGAAAACATTGCATTTGAAAGACAATATATATATATATAGAATAGTTTTTCTACATCCATCCTCTATCTGCGCAACCATACATGATTTTTACGTCACGTAAATTTTGTTGTATTCCTTATGTCGAGTAGAACGTAATAAAGTATATCCATGTCGTAAACTTTTTATTTACATGACGCTACAAAAATATAGCAAAAAATAGGCATATTTATGCTATTTTTATGATTTTTATGTTGCTGAGAACCATATTATTTAACTTTTTACGCCATTTTTTTTTATTATGGATCAACATAAACGTAAATATTCACATACGTAATATAATATTTTGAGTTAGCAATATAAAATAAAATTTTGGGTGCAAAATAAATTCTCTGCACCCAGGGTGCTGAATAGGGTGTCTATATATATATATATATATATATATATATATATATATCAAATATCACACTCGATCACTCGCAACACATCCATAATATTGAAAGGATACACATATATCAATATTCCAAAACATAACTAACAAAACATAGCACAAATACTCCGAAAGTTCACAAAATAGACTCCACAAGTTCACAAGGCCACAATAAGTCCAAATACATGCAACAAGCTCCGGAACGTCTGAATCCCACCCAAACCCAGGATTTGTCATACCATGTGTGCTAACGTGTGGCAGTGGTCTGGGATGCCCAAAATTTCCTCACTCTTTGTGTTAGGGCTTCACCGGCGTCGATTCTCTCTGGCGGGTTCCAGGACTAATTAGAGCCCAAAACTCCCAGATCTGACAAAACTGGGGGAATCTTGTCAAGAGGTGGGGTATACCATTGTCTTGGGTGTTCCTTGGGCCTAATCTAACACAACCAAGCAATTAGTTCCACTTTTCTATCCCCTTCCGACTCACGTAGAGGGGCCATAATGAGGGTTTCATCTTTTTCTCTAGCGGGCCTAGGGTTTCTCCGGAGAGCGGCTCCGGAGCGTCTGAATCCCACTCAAACTAAGGGTTTCTCATAACACGTGTTTTAAAGTTTGGCATGGGTCTTGTATGCCCAAGATTCCCTCATTCTTTGTGTTAGGGCTTCACCGGCGTTGGATTCTCTCTCGCGGGCTCCAGGGCTACTTCGAGACCGAAACACCCGGATCTGACGAAGCTGAGAGAATCTTGTCAATAGGTGGGGGTATACCATTGTGTTGGGTGTTCCTTGGGTCTAATATAACACAACCAGAAATTAATTCTACTTTTCTACCCCCTTCCGTCTCACGTAAAGGGGCCAGAACGGGTGTTTCGTCTTTTTCTTCAGCAGGCCTAGGGTTTCTCCGGAGTGGGTCTCCGGAGCATCTGAATCCCACCCAAACACAGGTTTTTCCCTACCATGTGTGTTATAGTGTGGCATGGGTCTTGGATTCCCAAGATTCCCTCACTCTTTGTGTTAGGGCTTCAATGACGTCGGATTCTCTCTGGCGGGTTCAAGGACTACTTAGAGCTCGAAACTCATAGACCTGACGAAACGGGGGCGGCGGGGGGGAGGGGGGAATCTTGTCAAGAGGTGTGCTATATCATTGTCTTGGGTGTTCCTTGGGACTAACCTAACACAACCAAGAAATTAGTTCCACTTTGCCACCCCTTCCGGCTCACATAGAGGGGCCAGAACGAGGTTTTCGTCTTTTTCTCTAGCTGGCCTAGGATTTCTTCGGAGAGAGGCTCCAGAGCGTCTGTATCCCACCCAAACACAGAGTTTTCCATACCACGTGTGTTAAAGTGTGTCATGGGTCTTGGATGCCCAAGATTCCCTCGCTCTTTGTGTTAGGGCTTCACCGGCGTTGGATTTTCTCTCGCGGGTTCCACGACTATTTAGAGTCTGAAACTCCCGGATCTGACGAAACGAGGGAGAATCTTGTCAAGAGGTGGGGTATACCATTGTCTTGGGTGTTCCTTATTCCTAATCTAACACAACTAAACAATTAGTTCCACTTGGTTAACCCCTTCCGGCTCACGTAGAGGAGATAGACCGATAAGCCAGACTTTCCTCCGGTTGGTCTGGGGTTTCGCCAGAGAGGGGCTTCAGAGGGTAGCTCAGAGGAATTTTCTCATTGTTTGTGTTAGGTTAGGCCATATAAACATTTGGAACCCAAGTTGGGCACATGGTTTCACATGATTCCATCACTTGCACCCGAAATGAGAGTTTCCACTTAGAAGAGCAGAACCATCGTGTGGCATATAAGTGTGTTGTGTGAAGCCGGTCACACCTCGGAGTCTCATGTTGGCTCTTACAACCTACCACCACACTCTAACACATATAGTATGACACCACCTAGGTTTTTGTGTGATTCCGACGCTACGGGGGCCCTGATCACGCCAAATCCCCCCCCCCCAAAGTTGACCGGAAGTCAATGGTGTCGTCTACCCCTTCCACGCGCGTCGAAAGGTGGTCGCTTAGAGGAATTTTCTCATTGGTTGAGAAACTGGTGCCAAAACGAGACGTCGTAGAGCTAGGAAAATAGGGAAAACCTAACCTTTGCCGAGAGAAACGCTCGGCGGCGATGACCACTAGCGACGAATTCGGCGGAGAGATAATTTTTTCCGGCCCAAAATCTTCGTCGAGTGCTTTGCCACCAACACACTCGGCGACATGCAAAAATGGCGGGAACCCAAAAAAGTTCTGCGCGCGTTTCTTTGCCGAGCGCGGCCCTCGACGAAGAAAAGCTAAAATTTCTGTTTTTAATCCAATATCTTTGTCGACTGTGGCCCTCGGCGAAGAAAAGCGGGGATTTCTATTTTTTTTTTCTTAATTTGAACTCTTTGCCGCGCGAGGCACTCGGCGAGGACTAGCGTCATCATGGCACTATGGGATCCACTGGCCGGCGCTACGTGGCCAGAAAGTTCTCCGAGAAAACATGCTTCCCGAGATCTTTCTTGTGTCTTTGCCGACGAAATTCATAGAAGCACTTGTAGAAATTCTGGTCCGGGTTCTTCAAGCACTTGATCAGAGGCAGCATTGCATATGACGAGGTCAACTGGAGTAGGCAGCCATATGAGGGCGACTCCAACCGGAGGAGGTTCTGGCCGCACATGCGTGATGCATGCAGAGGCGAAAACAATCAAGTAACGTGTGCTTGAACACGCATAAGTTGGGTGGTAGGAGTATCAAATGTTCTCGGTTATTTATAGTTAGGTTTTGTGCCATATGGGCGAGTGCTGCTCGGCAATGGGCACGAGACAGCCGAGTTTGACTGACCTGACGAGACAGACGAGGCATGGGTGCAGTTTCGACATTCTTCCAGGGTTGTTGACCACAATCCGTGTCATCGTGTTACCGGCCAATAGCAGGCCGCAAACTATTCACACTAATCCGTGCCACCACCGATCCGAGCCGTACGTCAAATTAATCAGATCCGTAACTTCTACTTCCAAATCAATCTAGCCTAAGTCGGTTCGTGAGCCTGCTAGGACCTCCTATAAATACCGCTGCCCCCTCGCTACTTCTAACAACAGAACAAACATCTCTGTGCCTGTTCGATCGACCAGCCTGAGCAATAATCCCAAGGTGTGAAAGACAGCAACCGTTAGAGGTAAAGAATTTCAAGGGCTCTAATTCTTTTAGATGTAGACTATCCTTATTACTTAATTATTTACTGTGGTATTTTGGTTTGTTTGCGTTTGGTCGCCACTCCACAACATGCACCATAGTTAATTTAGCCCATCCTTACCTTGTTGTCCTAGCTAGCAATCGTGGATAATCCCATCTCTTTCAAGAAAACGTATGAACTAGCTCATGGGTTATTATTATTTGTTCCTCTTATTGTGGTTTTGTTGATATTGGCGACTCGTTCTTGGCCAAATAATTTAAGTATGAAACTATACTGATTGTCATAAACTAGAATTCCTTTTCGTGCAATTCCTTCAAGATTGCTCACATGAAAAATAATAATGGTACCGTAATAGGAATTACATAAAAATCTACTCTCTCTGTTCCATGTTATACGACTCTCAAATAGATGTATCTAGTACTGAAATATGTCTAAATACATCCATACAAAAATCATCTAATATGGAACGGAGGGAGTACATGCAACATCTACGTATCGCATGCCATTATTATAAGATATTTTAGTAGCCAAAGTCTAAAAAAATAGCATCAAATCGTCCATGTAGCGTTAAAAAAAACATCAAAATTTAGGGTACAATTATTTCCTAAAAGTAGGTTGCCCCCGCCCCCCCACCCCGTCTCTGCATTTATATATCAATATGGTAAACTATTGTATTCTTTACTTCTTTCTTAAAAAGGTTTACTTTTGTACATAATCTACCAAATTGTTTTATAGGATGGCTCGAACTAAGTGTACTGCCGGCAAATCTACCGGAGGAAAGGCTCCAACTAAGTACCTTAGAGCTTTCTATGTACGTAATATTTTACATTGTAGTCCTTACAATTTGCATTACTATATGACAACTTTTCATGTTAGAACTGTTTTGACAATAACTTAACTATTGGTTTTGGGATGATAGGCATCCGCTCGTAAAACAGCTCCCACCGTTGGAGGAGTTAAGAAGCCTCATCGATATCGCCCTGGAACCGTTGCTCTTCGGTATGTGCGACAAACATTATTTTAGGCTATATATCTTTAGAATTATATTTTTGTTGTTATCATGATCATTATTACACCTTTGTTACAACACTCTTATTTTTCATACACATGCTCTTGTAGTGAAATTCGCAAGTATCAAAAGGGCACCGAGCTGCTCATAAAGAAGCTACCTTTTCAGAGGCTCGTTAGGGAGATTGCTCAAGTTTTCAAGGTATGATTATACTCGAGCATGATGGACTTTTTTGAGCTACATGCAAATCTAGCTCAATCCCTTCAGAAAAATGTCCATGGATCTTAGTGGATTAGCATATATAAAATCAGCCTCATGTAAGGCCTAATTAAAATTATAACTTAGTTGTTTGAGCTTATAATGTTTTTCTTTTGCTTTTGTGCTCTCTCTGCAGATTGATCTACGTTTCCAGAGCCATGCGGTGCTTGCTTTGCAGGAGGCAGCGGAAGCATACCTTGTGGGGTTGTTCGAGGACACCAATCTATGCGCCATCCATGCGAAACGTGTGACCATAATGTCGAAGGACGTCCATCTGGCTAGGAGGATTCGTGGCGAGAGGCTATAGTTAGTCTACACAGATGGGTCGACATCAACATGCATGATGCTTCCCATATGATTCATGAATTCATGATGGGTGAAAAATAAAAATGTTAAACTATTATTTGTATTCATATAGTTGGTTTTATGTAGTAGCGACTTGTGCCAGAACTTATTAGATCTTAAGTGTTTTCTGTTCACAAATCTCTAGACTATATATGGTGAGATGTGTGTGTTTCCGATATACACATATTTCCTACGATCTTTTTTTACTTTACTATATCTATAATTGAACTAATTGACATCTTGGAGGAGATCAACCTTTCTTTGCATGCATCGGACAAAAGAATCCATGTTTAAGTTGTTTTGATGACACAAGTTAGCTTGCTTTGTTGCGGCCGAATTGTTCATCAACAGTTGAACACACACCAACCATGACACACATCAGCGTGCCCAAAGAACGTCTAGAGTTGGGCAAGCTATGTAGGGGCGTAGGGCATGCCTTATATATGCAGGTTTACTTTCTTGTGAATTTAAGTATATGCGCTGGCGTAAGCACTTGAAGAGTTGAAACGTGGATCATGTTTTACTTTAAAATATAGATCTTGTTTGAATTCTGTTTTCCTTAAGTATAATTTAAAGAATACGTTTCGAAGGCTAGATGAGGTGAGAGAGTTGTCTTTAGCATTGAAAACCAGTCCGCCCAAGAACGGAAGATTGTATAGCAATCTCCTATCTTTCACTCCCATCCCATGTCTTGTTTTGCTCTGTTTTATCTGCTCCCATCCTATTATAAATAAAAGCAATGCTGCTGCATTTCGTTGAGAGAAAAAGAAAAGGAAGGTCGCCCATGATCCATGGATGGACAACTCCCTCCTCAAAGGCAACATATGCGCCACTTCTACTCGAGTTCGGGTCAGGATCAGATTCACCTACGCTGAATAATTTATTAATTGCTTCCTCTGCTCAGTGAGATGGGAAACATACTCATCAATATAATCAGGCGCAAAAAAATGCCAAAGTGAATTTCTCAAAACAAATTTAACATATTAGACTGTATTGTACTCTTGTCTGACAACTGCATCACCTGAACATTCTCCAAATCTCGTTTTCTGTAAGAGACTAACACATTGCATATTAAGTGCAACTGTATATACTAATATGTCATCATGTCATCACTGTTTGCTATCTTGTACAATTAGATGAAACAGAAGAGTGGATTATTTTCAAGCTGCCTCATTTAACAAGGAAACACTAGTACAAAACCAGTATATCATTTTTCAGAAAGAAAAATTAATCAATACATATTGTTTGTAACCGAATCACATAGGATCCATCGGTGCTTGAAACCACAGCCTTCTATGCGCCAGAACAGTCGTAACAAGAATGAAAAAGCAAAGCCCACCCCAAATCCCTACATAAGATTAATTACATCAATTGCGTCGTGGGGACCTTTTACTACTTTGTTCGGTCGCGGTGGTTGGTCAATACATACTGTATGTAATCGGATCACAAAGGATCCATCAGTGCTTGAAACCACAACCTTCTATGCACCAGAACGGTCGTAACAAGAATGACCAAGCAATCCCACTCCAAAACACTAGATGAGATTAATTACATCAATTTCGTCGTGGGGACCTTTTAACTACTTTGCTCGGTCACGGTGGTTGGTTATGGAGGCACAAACTCACCACGTCTACCACTTCCCAGCGATGGTGGCGGCGACGGCGATGGCGGGATTGGGGCCAGGGACGGGTGCGGTATTAGCCGGGAGGGTGGGCAGGGTCGACATGGCGGCTGATTGTTGGCAGGTGGCCGATCGCGGGCGGCACGGGGACGGGGAGCAACGATTTGGAAGTATCAAATTGGCGGTTACCCTCGCGCGTGCGACTGCATGCGTTTTTGGGCAACGCTTCAAAAATCTTTTTTAGATCACAAGGGGTCATTTTTACAGCACGAAGTAAAAAAACATTTGCCCAATATTTAGCTCAGTGCATCTTTTACATCAACATGTAAAACAATATGGCTTAAAATTTAGATCAGTGCATCCGTAGGGGCTAGTTTTTTGCCCGTAGTGATGTAAAAAATGGTTAACTGCTTTTATTTGGTGCGAGGGCTTTGTTTGCGCACATTTTCAACCACCACTTTGCCGCAGACATTTCCAATTTGGTATGTGGATGCCAAATCGTCCTTCAGTCAGATACAACCTACCAGGTCAGGTAGTTATAGTAATCCTAGCACTAACCAAACACAAAAGTGTGAAGATAATTGTGTCAAAAAAAATGTTCCAGCCGGTATTTCTATGCCGAGGGTGGCCGTTGGTCCTCAGAGTGCTACGCCGACGGTCAGCTTGACCGGATGGGCTGCTCGGTGTCTATGCTGACGGCCCCGGCAAGATGCCGTCGGCATAGACTTTGGCCTTCGGCGCGGGTCGCATTTGCTGTAGTGAGGCATGGATTATGTGCCTTGTATATTACATAATTTCTGCATGAGACCGTGAAGTGTGAACGAACATGCTATGACCAGGTCATGAGTTCACGGCGTTCCCTTCTACATGTGCCTTTTGCATGCATTTTCTGTACATCAACACCATCGCTCGATCTGTGGTGTCTCAAGAGATTAACAATCTGGTCTACGCGTGCCTCACAAACATTACATTTTTTTATTGAGCCTAGGATTTCAGTCACTTATATGTTGCATGGACCGTGTGTACATTACTAATCCAAACATTTTCTGTGGTAAAAATCGCTTTGAGAGAAGGAAGGGCCACTGAAGGTGGCCGATCCCACATACACAACATAGGTCCGCTGTCAGTTGTACCGACAAATTGCATACATCCGGTGCCAATAGATCTAGCAGCACAATTCCTCTAGAGAAGTCGGAAATCAGGGAAAATTTATTGAAATGCGATCAAAGTTTTGAAGAAATTGGGATGATAAAAGTATATTGTGGGTTGAACTTGTTATGTTAAAATTAGTTTTTACCATAACAATATGCTGCACTATCCCACTAAACTCAGATGCTCCGGCTCATCCAACACGCCACATGTCACTCCTTCCACATGGCGAGGTGGAGTTACCTTTCCCAAAATTTTGGAACGGTAATATTTTTCTAGTAATCCACATAAGCATATTAATTTGGTATGAGACTAGAAATTGTTTAGCAAAGGTTCAACCTCCTCCTACCTCACACATAACATGTTTTAACATTTTCCCTTTCCCATCCCACTAGGAAGCCACAAAGTATTTTCTTCTATAAAAAGATGGACCCAATTCACGATTGAAAAGTATTGCTATCCCCGCAAACACATTATTTGGATAGTAATGCCAACATGGTATCATAGAAAAAGAAGTCAACATCCTCAACACTATGAGAGTTTTGATGTAAAACGTCGACTTGACTAGTTTGCCGATGAAGTCACCGTGAGACCTTGGAGGAAACCAAGTGTTAGTGATATTTCACTTTCAAGGGTATGAGTAGAAGCCAACCTATATCCTCAAAAGCATGACTATGGCCAAGCCTCTGGAATGGTGAACCGTGAAGCCCAACATTCAAAGTTGTTGTCAGTCATTTTGTACAACAGCTACTTAAATGCAAGTGAGAACCAACGATACTATAGAAGTTTGATAGCCATTGATACCTAGCAATAAAACATACATGCCAACATGTTGAATGATATCAAAATTAAAATTATGTATTGAAGGACATAAATTGATTGACCGTCATTAATAAATTTATTCATGTAATTCTCATAACAATCCTACGCATACCCATGTGGCAAACAATCATTTCCAACACTTTTATCTACACATTGCAGTCCAATAGATGGTTCAACTACATATTTGCAGAAAAACATGATCTAATCATTCACCTAATGCATGCATAATTAATCTACACATTCATCGACAAAATCATCGACACTTCCATCCAATTTAAATGGAAAAAGTTGTTGGTAGTCATTTATTCAACAGTTAAATGCAAAGCAACAACACGCAATAGTGTAGAAGTTTAATAGCCATTGGTGCCTAGCAATTACATGCCAACATAATGAATGATAGAAAGATTAAAATGATGTATTTAAATACATGCATTACTTGACCATCATTAACAATCATTTCCAACACTTCCATCTACGCATTGCACTCCAAGAGATGGTTCAACTACATATTTGAAGAAAAAAGATGATCTACACATTCACCTAATATATGCATCGTTAATCTACACATTCATCAACTAAATCTAGGTTACTTCCATTCTTTCAAAATAATAGGTAAAACAATATCAAAACGTCTCAAAGGACAGTTCTGCCCCTAATTAGGTTTGTGTGTTTGTTAACAACTTAAGAGAGAGTTAACCGTGTGCTAAGTATTTCTAGGTATATTAAAGATAATACAATGTTTAACACAGGACGATGGCAAGACCCTCAATAAGGATAACAGATCGAAGATTTGTGCAATAGGTTTTAGTTACTCATAATATAGTCTAGAGCTCGTAGTTTGTCTATGGGTTGATCAACGGAAGGTACGAGGAAATCATCTACATAGTAGAATAACAAATACACATGGCAAGGTGGAGTTACCTTTCCGGGAAAAAAATTGAAACATTTTCTACTGCAGGGGAGCCCCCCATAGCCCTTTATTGCCAACCAAAGAAGTTACAAGTATATACAAAAAGGGTAGACTAAGATAGTCTAAAAATAAAAAAGAGTACTAAGCCATGATGACAATTGATCAGCCAGTGAGGGTTTCAACCTATGCTTAAGCAAGGTAATATCCAGCACAAACCCCACTTTCTAACCTCTAAAAGAATGTCTTTCAGATTTGAAAATAACATCATTTCTCTGTTTCCAAATATTCCAGCAAGCCAAGATCATAATCTCTCTAAAGCATATGGTACAATAAAGACCTTCTTGGCCTGTTTCAAGTTAGACATGACTGTGTCATCACTCCATTGGATCAGCAAAAAAATCCAAATTCTGGAGCTGAAATAGCATTGAACGAAGAGATGAATCCAGTCCTCAAAACTATGCTGAGAACAGAGAACACAATTATAATTTCCTTGAGTCTTCCACCTTATCCTCTTAATAATATCCTTAGTATTAACCCAAACGTTTAAAAGCAACTAAGCAAAGAATTTAGTCTTAGACATGCACTTGGATTGCGAAATCCATTTGGCAGGCTGATGATGAGCCAACTGAGCAAACTATTGTTGCTAAAATTTGCTTGAAGTATAAACTCCGTTGTTGAAATTGCACAACCATTCATCATGAGAATCATCCAACTGAAGATCCACCAAAACACCTTGAAGGATAACAAATTCCTGGAATGCTTCATTAGAAAGTGGCAAATGGAAAGCCTCAGAGAAAGAAGAAAAGACCTTCATGTCTCTGGCAGAAGCAAACTTATCCCCAACAAAAGAGAACAACCTCAGGAACTTGATCGAGAGGGCAGCTCCAGCCCATAAATCTTGCCAAAAGAGGACGGAAAAACCAGAGCCAACTCTATAGGAAAGGAGGGAGCACCAGGCATCTGCCAATTGCATAACTCCTTTCCACCAAAAAGAACCACAAGATGTTACTGTATGTGGAACAGACTCAAAATAATAAGCATTCTTGACCGGATGTACCCAAGGGAAATCAGCAGAATTATAGAATTTGGCCAAGAACTTCAACAACATGGCCATGTTTTGTATTTCCAAATTAATCACGCCCAGGCCACTCTTTCTCTTTGGTTTACAAACCATGTCCCAAGCAGCCAAATAATTGATTCTTTCCTTGTTCTTGTCTTTCCTCCAAAGACATCTCCTTTTGGCCTTATCAATAACTCCAATGACACCTTTAGGGATCACTAAAGTACACATGTAATATGTAGGCAAGGAAGATAGCACATAATTTACAAGGACCAAACTATCACCATAAGATAGTAAAGTAACATTAGCATATAATCTCCCCTCAATCCTATCAATAAGTGGAGCAAATTCCTTGATTAAAGGCTTAGTTGTACCCATAGGCAGACCCAAGTAGGTAAATGGCATAGAAGCCACCTTGCAATCTAGTACAAGTGCCAAGTCCTCAGCCTCTTGCTGTGAAATATTAATGGGAATCATAGAGGGCTTGTGATAATTTACTTTGAGACCAATAATCTCTGCATACAAATTTAACAGCTCCATAAAAACAATAAATTGATCATGATCAGCAGGCATCACCACCTCGGTATCATAAGCATATTGCACTATAGGACAATCAGCACCAATGGGAATGGGTAAATGCAGTCTTCCATCCCTTCAAGCCAAATTAGCAATGCTTTGCAATAGATCCCACCCCCAGCACAAAAAGAATCAGAGACAAAGGATCACCTTGTATGACACCTCTTCTGCAAATAAAAGGCTTCCCAGGGACACCATTCAAAAGAACAGAGGTTGAGCCAGAAGAGAGAATTTCCTTGACCCAATAAATGACCAGAGGGGGAAACCCCTTAAGACGCAAAATCTTAAGGATATCACTATATCAATAGTGTCAAAAACCTTCTCAAAATCAATCTTGAATACCAGAACTTTCTGTCTAGATTGTTTACATTGAAAAATGTATTCAAAGCACCAATGTAACACCTGGGGTGTTCCCCCTAAGTAGAAAAATTGGTTGCTTTCCTTTTTTCTTTTTGCATCACATGCATCATATGCATTGCATCCTGTTCTCAAAACCACTCCAGAAATCCAAACCAATTTAAACTTTCAAAACATGTCTAAAATTTCCAATTAAAAGTTGCAACCTCAACTTGTTTTCAAATAGTTTGAAGTTGATTTATTCAAATTGCTTGTTAATAAAAGATTTCCCTTTTGTTAAAACCCTAATGGTAAATTCAAATCAAATCCATCCATGCTTGGCATGTTTCAAATGTGGGTTTAAAAATTAAATTCTTGCAAACAATTAAATTCAATAATGTTTTCATAATAGTTTGAGTTTATTGAATAAAATTGTTTAAGAAATCAAATCCTTATGAACCCTATTTAAAATTCAAATAGCCATTTTAAATCTTTGGCCATTTCAACTTTTTGGAAATAATGTTAACATAACTTTAATCTTGCTGTTAGTTGTTTCATTAGAAAATTTATTCATAAAATAAAGAATTAAAACCCTTCTATTTATCTCTCTCTCTCTTTCATCTCTTACAAAAAAAAGGAAAATAAAAAGAGAGGTGAGCCGTGGGAGGCAGGCCAGCCCCACGGCCAGCCCACCAGCCTTCTCCTCTTCCCCCAGCCCACTCCAGCCCATCTCCCCTCCCTTTTCAGGCCCGCCTGCTCTCTTCTTCCTCGTACGGACGCAGGGAGAAAAAGCTTCTGTCGCTGTCATCCCCTCTCCACCGTGTGATCATCGCCTCCCCCTCTCCGATGCCTGCCGTACGAGCTCGAGCCTCCATATAACCTCCTCCCCCTTCGCCCTAGCCCTACCCTCTCTTCCTACCGCCGCCATCTCTCTCCCCACCTCCCTTTCTGTCCGACACCTCGCTGCTGTACGCCTCTATGGCCGGAGAAGAAGGAGCACGGCGCCGGGGGATGAGTAGCGGCCACGGGCCGATGATGGTAGGAACGGGACCGCCGCGGCACCCTCTTTCTCTCCGCCTCCACAACCACCCCCGGTAGTCCTCGACACCGCCGCCCCGTCCACGTCCGCGCCGTCTGAACCTGACCCTCTCCTCCACCGTCTGCTTCCTCGACAGCAGCATCAGCGAGCCCCCGCGTCCCCGGCAACGGCGCCTCCGCGGCGACACCCACGGTGAGGCCCTTGCCTTAGGGCTTCCTCCTCCTCCCATCCTGCTCTGTGAACCGGCCGTCGAGCCGTGTGTGATCACCGTCGAGACCTCCGTCCGTGCCTGCTAACTGAAACAGTTTCAGTTTCGTCAGTTTTGGCACAAGTGCTTGGCTTTTACCTGAAAAACACCGCAGCTGTACTCTGATCACAAACCACAGAACAGCGCAGTGGTGCTGCCCCTTGCGCTGCGCCGCGAGCGCCTGGGGTCGAATCCCCGCGGGCGCACTACCCCCCCTTTTTTTGTGATTTACTCGCGCGCAGCCCAGGCCCACTGGTCAGCGACCCCCACGGCCACATCACCTTCCACCCGCGCCACTGTGGCGCCACGCTGGCCTAGGCCCACTGTCAGCCAGCGTGGTTGGCTCTGCCACTGTAAAAAGCCCTGTCCCATTTCTTTTAAATAGAAATTTAAACCTAAATATTGAACAATTAATATCTTCTTCATTATAACTCCAAATTGCACAAATAAAATATGTATCCCAATCAGAAAATCATGAAATTTTCAAATATGTATTTTGTTTACTGTTTTGAACATTCCAAATATTTTCAAAAGGTCAAATTCAAATAACTCTTATGAATTTGATTAAATCCATAACAAATTCAAATATATTTCAAATGGACCATATAAAATATGTTTTCCAACCAAAATTTCATGATCTTTCCAAATATAACATTTGTTTTCTGTTTTGGATAAATAAAATTAATGCAATTACTTAATGCTTTAATTAAATCATTTAAATGGTGAAATTCATAACTAATTCAATATTAATTCAAATGTCACAAATGAAATATGTTTTCCATGCTAAATTGAACCACATTTTCAAATATAAACTTTGTTTCCTGTTTTGAATAATTAAAATTGGTTAAATAATTTAAACCTTGTTTAAATCATTTAAAATTGCTAAATTGATAACTTGGTCAAATTAAATTCTTTTTGGACATATAAAATATGTTTTCAAACCATAAAAATCATAACCTTTCCAAATATGAATTTCATTTAATGTTTTGAACAAATAAAAATTCAAATAAATTCATACTTGAATTAAATTCAATTAAATCTTGTGTAAACTTGTTTAAATCATAAGTAATTCATCTTAATTCCTTTTTCAATAATTGAAACATGTATTCCATCTAAAAATTTGTGTTATTTCCAAATATATACTTTGTTATCTATTTTGAACAATTTAAATTGGTGAAAACAACAAAAGCTTGTGTAACACCTTTATGGAACCAAAATTTCATAACTTAATAACTAAAATTCCAAACTTGGTAACCTCCATTTCAAATTGAATCCCTTGTTGTTTTCTCATTGTTTTCCTCATCCATGCATCATGCTAATCAACTTTCACCTGATGATTATTTGTAGATCATTTAATTCCACATTAATTCATGGACTTTTCCATATGCAATCCAAATTGCATATGGACCCATTTAAATATGTTTACCATGTCAACTAGTTTATATTTGATGCATACTTAAACTTGTCATGCATCCATATCCTGATCATGCTGGATCTTTTGCCGTAGTAGTAATTGTTGCATCCGGTGTTTGTTCGAGGTTCGTTGCTTCTTCCCGGATAGTACGTTGAGATGATGTGAGCAACGGCAAGTTCTTCGGATGTACCTCTACTTGCTGGATCTCAGGCAAGTATACTCACTTGCTGCCAAATGGCTGCCTTTCATCACTTGTTACCGATTCTTTCCGTTGTTCTTATGCTAGCCATATGATTCGATGCTTGTGTCTCGATCATATTATATGTTTACCTTGCAGCCATGATATCGCCTTCCCTCCACTTCCTATTAATTGTTGTTTGTTTACCCTGTTGGCCCTCGTGTCGTAGTTGCATGCTTAGTGTTGTTTGCGCTCAAGTCTTGTTGTCCGTCTTATCACCTGTTTAGTTTGATAGTTGGGTTTCAATTCAATCAACAACATGTTAATGTTTTGGGTAATAATAATTTGATGATAAGGCACCGGCAGGAGGCCCGGCGTGGTTTTGAGGCCTGCTAGTGTCGACCCTAATTAGGAAAAGGGTCTTGTCTACTGATCCATGATGAGCGCACTAACCGCATGTGGGAAGCGAGTATGGGCGCCCCCCTCAATTTGATTCGATTCGCATCTCGTCCAAATCGGCTCATTTAGTTCGGGTTTTCCATTTGCCGCATGCATATGTATTTTGCGAACCCAGGCCAGGGTGGAACTTTTGTAGTCGGCATTTAGGGAGACACGTTCTTAGAGTGCTATGAGGGTCCCCTTTTCTTCATGGGGCTTGATTAGCCGTGCGCTCAATTGCACGGGGTTCTTTGGGTTTGATGCGAAGAAGAGTTGGGTTGTGTTGAGTACCTCGCTTGGTGGGTTTGATCCCCGTCTGGCGGGTTATTCTTACGTGTACGACCAAATTGGTGCACCCCTGCAGGGTAAATCTTCTCGAGAAGCCGTGTTTTCCGCGGTTATGGATGACTTGGTGAAAGTACTGGCTAACAAGTACTCAGAATAACTTACACCTAACTAATGATAATTTGACTAGTAATAGTCTTATCGACACAATAATTTGAACCATCATTAATCCAACAGTGTGAGTTATCCTTGGGTTGCTTCCTTAGTAGGGGGTAACATTGGATGGGTTTGTTTGGGTGGTTAGTACTAGTTGGTTACGATACGCTATCTTATCCCCCTCTCTTAGCCGGATGTTGTAGTGAGTGTCTGTAGTTGGTTAGTGCAGCCCGCTGCCGCTTATTTGCAATAATCCCTTCCTTTCCGTTGAACCCAAAGTATTTGTATCTTGTGATGACTGGTTACGCCGGTATCTTGTGAGTATGGTTTATCCACTTGCCAGTACTTAACCGTACTGACCCACGAATCCTTTTTTTCGTGGCTGCATATTCAATATTGCAGTCAACAGGTTTGAAGTCTGACGACGTTAGCTTGGGAATCCCTCCGGCTTGACCTGGGCAGGGATTGGACGCTCTCGGTTATCTTCAGGACTTTTAGTCCAATTTGTATCTTGTCCGTAGTCGGACGCTAGGTTGTTTCTTCCGTTGTTACTTGGATCTTTGTATTGTATCAGTTGTATCCTTGGCTCGTTTGAGTCTTCTTGTATATATCTTTTCTGTTGTTGTTGCGGAATATTCGTGAACTGTTGTAATGTTATCAGACGTGGCAACCTGGAATCGGTTATTATGTGGATTTTGGCGGGAATGCTGAAATCTGCATAGTGCCCGATCTCGGGGCGTCACAACCAAGCCGGATAGTCTTGAATAGTTCTAGACTTAATGAAACCATATTGATTGGCATGGATACGTCCAAAAATCTTCTCTTGGAACATATGGGCCAAAATCTTTGTAATGAATTTGAGGCCAGAGTTGGTAAGAGAAATTGTCCTAAAAATCATTCACAGTTTCAGCGGTCTGTGATTTAGGGACTAGAGTAATCTACAGAAGCATCCTACTCTTGTATCCAAAAATCATTCCCAAATTTTTGGAATGGTAATGTTTCTCTAGTAATCTACAGAAGATCCTACTTTGGTACGAAACTACAAATTTTTCAGCAACGTGTTTTAACATTTTTAGCTTTCTCATCCCACTAGGGAGCCACAAAGTACTTTAGCATCCTACTTCCAGCTGGCTTGCTCGGTGTCTACGCCGACGGCCCCGACAAAATGTCGTCGGCGCGACTCGCATTTCCTGTAGTGAGAGGCATATATTATGTGCCTTGTATATTACCGAATTTCTGCATGAGACCGTGAAGTGTGAACAAACATGCTATGACCAGGTCATGAGTTCCCGGCGTTCCTTTCTGCATGTGCCTTTCGCATGCATTTTTTGTACATCAACACCAATGCTGGATCTGTAGTGTCTCACGAGATCAACAATCTGGTGTGTGCGTGCCTCACGAACTTCACATTTTTTATCTACCCTAGGATTTCAGTCACTTATATGTTGCATGGACCATGTGTACATTACTAATCCAGACATTTTGTATGGTTAAAAACGCCTTGAGAGAAGGAAGGGCCACTGAAGGTGGGCGATCCCACACACTAAGCATAGCGCCGGTGTACGTCGTACCGACAAATTGTATACATCAGGGTGCCAATAGATCGAGCAGCACAATTCATCTAGAGAAGTCGGGAAATCAAGGAAATTTTATGAAAACGTGATCAAAGTTTTGATGACATCGCGACAATTAAGGTTGAACTTATTATCTTAAAAAAAATTATACAATAAACATATGCCGCACTATCCGGCTAAAATCAGATGGTCCGACTCATCCCGCACGCCACCTGCCACTCATTCCACATGGCAAGGTGGAGTTACCTTTCCCAAAATTTTGGAATGGTAATATTTTTCTAGTAATCCACATAAGCATTCTACTTTGGTATGAAACTACAAATTGGTTAGCAAAGGTTCAACCTCCTCCCACCTCACACATAACGTGCTTTAACATTTTCCCTTTCTCATCCCACTGGGAAGCCACAAAGTAACTTCTCCTATAAGAAGATGGATCTAATTCACGATTAAAAGCATTGCTATCCTTGCAAACACATTCTTTGGACAAGAATGCCAACATGCTATCATAGAAAAGTAAATCAACATCCTCAACACTACGAGAGTTTTTTATGTTCAACGTCGACTTGATTAGTTTGTCGATAAAGTGACCGTGAGACCTTGGAGGGAACCAATCATTAGTTATGTTGCACTTTCAAGGGTATGAGTAGAAGCCAACTTATCTCCTCAGAAGCATGACCACAGCGAAGTCTCAGGGATGGTGAACCATAAAGGCCAACATTCGAAGTTTTTGGCAGTCATTTTGTCCAACAGTTAAATGCAAAGCAACAACCGGTGATAGTATATAAGTTCGATAGCCATTCATACCTAGCAATAAAACATATATGCCAACATGTTAACTGATATTAAGATTAAAATGATGTATTGAAAGATATGTTTTTTTTTTGAGAAATAGAAAGATATCAATTGGCTGACCAACATTAATAAAATAATTCGTGCAATCCTCATAACAATCCTACAAATACCCATGTGACAAATAATTATTTCCAACAATTTCATCTACGAATTGCACTCCAATAGATGGTTCAACTACATATTTGCAGAAAAAGAAGATGTTATACTCATTCACCTAATATATGTATCACTAATCTACACATTCATCAACTGAATCAATCAATACTCTCATCCAGTTCAAATAATAAGTGAAAAAACAATCAAAACAGTCACTTGCATCTGCTCGGGCATATTTCCAAATAGGTTGCTCACGTCAACATGACTTTGTTTGGAGTGGTGCGTGGCGAGGAGGAGGAGGTGACCCCATGTCCATGTACGTGCCACGCCACTGGCCTAGCCGAAAGACCCACCCGGAGAGACGACGTCAATGGCCATTGTGCCAACCATGCCATGCAACTAGGGTTGGCGTGGTGGTGGCTCGGCTCGACGTCGGGCGACGAGGTGACCGGCATGTCCACATTCCTATCCATTCCATTGGCCTAGCCGAAAGACCCAGCTGGAGAGTCTTTTTTTTTCTTTGAGATGTTGGAGAGCCTTCTTGGTCTAAAAAGCTGCAACACCCAAAGATTAAATATGTATAATAGTTTTTCTACAATCAAGGTATGTGTATAACATTAAATATTTAATCTGTATTTACTCAGCAAATGTACTCCAAAAGCTGCAACACCCAAAGATTATATGTAGATAATTCAATCGCAATAAACTAAAACTTCAAAGACACTAGCTAGTATCAAAAAATCACAACTGTTGGGTTTTTTATCACCTAACCATAGCTTCAAACGTCATTTATTGCACTTCACCCAAATCATTCATTTGACATGAAATTTTAAAAGTATACCCACATGCATGCCGGTGATTATGTGGCCACCGTAATCTCCACTTTGCCTCCACTATTGCTACCCTTGCTGCCGCATGGCAGCTCCTTCCACTATTGCATCGGTGCAGGCGTTCTCTCGGATTGTCGAGCTAGGCTCCACTAAGTTTAAACTCACTAAAGTTTAACAAACTTGATACATTCATATTAGTAACATGACGTGTGTACTCCATTTCTTATCAAAAAAATTCGTCAATAAATTTTAGTTTAACTTATTGGATTGGACGAACATCCACATTGTTTTTACTACAGGTTAGTTACCACAGTTTAACAAGATTGATGTACTTAACTGCAGAAGATAAATCAACTATAGATAAAACTTTCTTCCTACGTAATTTATGTTTGCACGGCATGTACTCGCTCCCTTGGCAGACAAGCATGGTTCAACAAAGTTGAGGCAACTGCTGAGCTGCCACTTATGCCGTGCGAAGGCTTTGTTTGCGCGCATTTTCAACCGCCACCTGGCAGCAGAAATTTTCAGTTTAGTCTTTGGATGCTAAATCTTCCTTCAGTCAAATACATCATAGCAGCTCAACCAGTTAACGTAATCCCAGAAATAGCCAAACGAAAGAAAGAGTACAGATATGTTACGTGAATTCTGTATGAGCGTGAAGTGGGAATGAATTGTTATGAACGGGTCAAGAATCCATGACGTTCTCTTCTACATGTGCCTTATGCATGCATTTTCTGAAGATCAACACCCTTGATATGTGGGACAAGATTTCTGCATGCCTCGCGCATTTTACATTTCTTATTGACCCTAGCAATTCAGTTACTGATATGTTGCATGGATCATGTGCCGTGAACATTACCGAATCCATACATTATGTATAGTAAAAAAAAACACTTTGAGGGAAGGCAGACCCTAGGAAGGTCACGCGCTGGGCGATCCCAAACACACAGCATAGCTCCCCCGTAAGCTGCACTAACAGATCGCACATGTCACGGAGCCAATGGAGCAGCACGATTCCTCTAGAGAAGTCGCAAAATCAAGGAAAATATTATCAACATGTAATCGAGGTCTGAAGATACCGATATGAGAAACGTAAAAGGAGAAAATATTTCCTAACCTAGGCATTGTGTTCAAATATATTTTAGGTTGCTTTTGATTTTAGAAAAAAAATACAATAACAATAAGACGCACATTTTACCTTTTTAGGGCAGGTAATATTTTTCTATAAATCTGCGAAAGCATCCTACTTTTGTACTATGAAACTACAAATTTATTGGTAAAGGTTCAACCTCCTCATACCTCACACATAATGTGTTTTAACATTTCACCTTTGCCTTCCCACTAGGGAGCCACAAATTACTTCCTCTTATAAAAAGAGGGATCCAATTCATGATTTAAGAGCATTCATATCCGTGTGAACGCATTCTGTAGACAATAATGCCAACATGATATCGTAGGAAAGGAAATCAACTCCAGCATGATGAGAGTTTTAATCTCCAAAGTTGATTTGATTAGTTTGGCTATAAAGACCGTGAGACCTTGGAGGGAACCAAGTGTTAGTGATGTTGCACTTTCAAGGATATGCATAGAAGCCAACGTATCTCCTCAGAAGCATGACCGTGACAGAGTGCCTTACATAGTGAATCGTGAAGGACAATATTTTTTAAGCTATTTTGTCCAACAATTAAAGCCAAAGCAACAGCCCGCGATAGTTTATTAGTTTGATAGCCATTGATACCTAGCAATAAAACATACATGCGAACATGCTGAATGATAGCAACATTGAAAAGATGTATTTGAAAGACATGAGTTGGTTGACCATCATTGATAAAATTGCTCATGTAATACTCATAATAATCCTACAAATACTTGTTTGACAAACAATCATTTCCAACACTTTCGTCTACACGTTGCACCCCAATAGATGGTTCAACTATATATTTGCAGAAAAAAAATGATCTACTCATTCACCTAATATATGCATCATTATTCTACACATTCATCAACTGAATCATCGACACTTCCATTCAATTCGAAATAATTAGTAAAAAACAATCAAAACAGTTACTTGCATCTGTTTGGGCATATTTCCAAATATGTTTTGGGCATCAAGCTGACATTGTTCGGTGTGGTGGCGAGGAGGACTGGCCTAGCCGAAAGACCCACCCGGAGAGACTTAGAGACAGCATCATTGGCCATTGGGCCTACCATGCAACTAGGGTAGTCATGGTCGTGGCTCGACGCTGGGCAAAGAGGTGACCGGCATATCCACGTTCGTGTCCATGCCATCGGCCTAGCCGAAAGATCCAGCTGGAGAGCCCTTTTGGTCTAAAAAGTAATAATTACCGCCTATGATTCATGGATGGTCAACCTTCCTCCTCGATGGACCAGGCTGCTGACATTTCTATGAAGGCCTGGGCATACCCAGGTTATGATACTAGACACCAGGTTAAAATGGTGTTTTGTTTTGTTCGTTGACCGTGCGTGACACCCCCAAAACTAGATAAATGAAAGTGAGACAGAGTTGCGCTGATACGCCTAAGGAGATGGCTACACGGGGACGATCGCGGCGGCCATTTGCTATGGTACAGGCAACACTTGCGGCAGTCGGCACCATTCGTGTGGTTCCGGAAACCGGTATATATGCACATCTCACGAGCAGTGCCGGAAACTTGGTCGCTGATGTTTCCCCTGAGCAGTGCAACATCAACGACCAAATTTCCGCTTTGCTCATGGGCACGGGATAGTGTAGTAAACGCACAGCGTTGCTTGTATTTCGTGTTCGTGCATGGGTATGGTGTGGTAGAGCAAAGCGCACTTGGTATGATGCCACTGGCACGGCATGGCTACGGCCGGAATTACACCAAACAGGGGCAAAGGAGGTAGGTCGTTAATTGACTTTGTTTGAAAAATCAAGGTCTTGTTTGAGTACAGAGTTTCCTATAGAGAGTTTGAGTGAAAACATCGGTGAACAAAAGAAACAACATCAGCTGGAGAAAACTGGAGAGTTTTGGAATTTGACACGTGAAAAATAAGAGGCGTATATGAGAGATTCATGTGCGCTCTCAGGGGCCAACACCAGTAAGCCGTCAGGGTAGGCGATAGGTTACAAATGGTGATACGTGCCGCTTATGCTCAATGGTGACTGGTGTGGAGGCTGTCGACGAGCTCCCACCACCTTCCATCGCCGCTCGGGAAGCCCCTGGTCGTTGCAGAGTTTGGCGCGGAGGAAGCCATCATTCATGGTTGACAGGTTCTGTCACAAGCAACAAACAACAAATACGCCACTTTACTACTCAGTATAATTGCTTCCTCTGCTCGAGGAGATGGGAAACAGACTCACTAATACAGTCCCTTTCATGTGTGCTTCGTATATGAAATAAAATAGGCAAGTACACCCTCCGTTCCAGAAAGTGAGACGTTGGGGTTCGTGCCATACAAATGTTGCTACGTACAAACTTTTAGCGCCTTTACACTTTTCCCCTAGTCGGAAACGAGACGGCTCCCTCTCTCCCTCCCTCATGTCGCACTCTTCGTATATAAAAACAATGAGTATCTACCAAACAAATTGAATATATTGGACTGTATCGTACTCTTCTCTGACAACCGTGTCATGTAACCTTAGACGTGTTGAAGAGTCTAAGTGGGCTCAGCTCGCTAAGGTGAGATATATTCGAGAATGAGGTAGTAACACTAGGTATTTTCATCTGATGGCTAATGGAAAACATCGTAGGAAGAAGATTTTCCAATTAGAGCAGGATGAAGGAACCATAGTAGGCCAGGAGAATTTCAAGGTGTTTATTTCAGAATTTTATAAAAAGTTAATTGGGGCGCCGGATCCCAATTCTTTTTCCTTAGATGAGTCGCGGACAGATGATCTCTTACAAGTTTCTAAGGATGAAAATTTTCTCCTCGCTCAACATTTTTCGGAGGAAGAAGTGTTTGAGGCTATTGACCAAATGGAGCTAAATAAAGCTTCAGGTCCTGATGGGTTCACTACTGAGTTTTATAAGAGGTTTCGGGATGACACTAAAGATTATTTAATCGCTCTATTTGCTCAGTTGCACTCAGGGGAGTTACAATTGTTCAAGTTGAACTTTGACGTAATTACTCTGCTTCCGAAGAAGGAGGATTCATGTAGAATCGAGCAATATAGGCCCATCTGCTTGTTGAATGTAAGTTTCAAAATCTTTACAAAGGTAGGAACAAATAGAGTCAGTTCGATCGCGCAAAATATCATTAGACCTTCTCAGTCAGCTTTTCTCCCTGTGAGGAATATTATGGAGGGTGTGGTTGTGCTGCATGAAACGATTCATGAGATCAAGCATAAGAAAATGTATGGTATACTTCTCAAAATAGATTTTGAGAAAGCTTACGACAAGGTTAGCTGGTACTTCCTTCAACAAATGTTGCATATGGAAGGTTTCTCACATAAGTGGTGTGAATGGGTAGGAAGGTTTGTTCAAGGGGGTAGTGTAGGGATTAAGGTGAATGATGATATTGGTCATTATTTTCAGACCCTAAATGGCTTACGTCAGGGAGATCCATTGTCTCCTATTCTCTTCAATCTGGTTGTTGATATGTTGTCAATTCTAATCGCAAGAGCAAAGGAGGATGGACAAGTGGGGAGTTTAGTGCCACACCTAGTCGAGGGGGGTGTGTCTATTCTTCAATATGCTGATGATACCAACAGAATTTTGTCGAGGGGGGTGTGTCTATTCTTCAATATGCTGATGATACCAACAGAATTTAGATAAAGCGGTTCATATGAAGTTGTTGTTAGCCTTCTTTGAGCAATTATCGGGGTTAAAAATTGATTTTCACAAGAGCGATACCTTTTGTTTTGGAGCTGCCTTCGAGTTTCAGGAGAAATATCGACACTTATTTGGATGTGAGGTCGGGGATTTACCTTTTAAATATCTAGGGATTCTAATACATTATCGCAAGCTGTTAAATAGAGAATGGAAACCAATTGAGCATCGTTTCGAGAAAAAAACTGAGTTTTTGGGTAGGTAAGTTGCTCTCATATGGTGACCGACTAGTTCTCATCAATTCGGTGCTTACAAGCTTGCCCGTGTTTTTCTTGTCTTTTTTTTGAAATACCCATTGGGGTACGAAAAAGATTAAATTTCTATAGATGTAGCTTCTTTTGGCAAAGTGATAAGCTCAAAAAGAAGTACCGCTTAGCCAAGTGGAACATTGTGTGTCGTCCTAAAGACCAAGGTGGTCTTGGGATTGAGGTTTTAGAAGTTAAAAATGAATGTTTACTTGGCAAATGGCTATTTAAATTATTAACGGAATAAGGGGTGTGGCAGGAGCTGCTACACAATAAATATATTAAGGATTTACCCTTATCTCAAGTGGAGGCTAAGCCCACGGATTCACCCTTTTGGAAGGGTATTCTGAGAGTAAAAGGGGAATTTTTTCAACATATTACTTGCACTTTAGGTGATGGCCAAGGTGTTAGGTTTTGGGAGGACACTTGGTTAGGCGATTATCCATTAGCAACTCAATACCCATCTCTATATAATATTGTGAGTCATTAAAATGTTTTAGTGTCTCACGTTCTTAATCATGACCATCCGAATATTTCATTTAGAAGAGCTTTGATAGGTGATAAATGGGAGGCTTGGTTAAATCTGCTTGAGAGATTGATGACCATCTCTTTATCGATTGCATTAGACTCTTTTAATATGAAGTTAACAACATCAGGGGTATTTTCGGTGAAGTCTTTTTATGAGGAGCAAATGAATGGAAACACTGGTTTCCTGCGCAAATATATATGGAGATTAAAAGTACCACTGAAGATTAGGATTTTTTGTGGTTTCTGTATCGTAACGAGATGCTAACCAAGGATAATTTAGCTAAGAGACGTTGGACAGGATGCACCAAGTGTGTTTTTTGTGGGGATGAGGAAACATCTAACCAGCTATTCGTTTCTTGTATTTTTGGGCAAACAATTTGGCAACTTATTCACTTTACGTTTAGTATCACTCCACCTAGTTCCATAACTAATTTGTTTGGTTCATGGTTGGATAGGGTTGATAAGGCTACGAAAGAAAGTATTCATATTGGAGCTTGTGCTTTCCTTTGGGCTATTTGAAACTGTAGAAATGATGTTATTTTTCACAATTTGGGAGCTGCTCATTTTTTGCAGGTTGTTCACAGAGCTACACACTCGATTCACGTGTGCTCTCTCCTCTCTTCAGAAGGACAACGAGGATGTTTGGATTCTGGATGTACCCGGCTGATGGCGGTCGTCCGGGCTATCTTCAACCAGGGTGACTGGTTGCACACTAGAATATTGCATGCTTAGTGGCTGTTTTCTAGTGATCTTTCGTTGGCTAATCTTTGTGGCCACTATTCGTTATTGTTGAGTTGTAATAATTATACTTTTCACATTACACTTTGGATATTTTAATAAAATCTAGCTGTGTGCATCTTCTACATGCAGAGGCTTGGGACTTTCCATTTCAAAAAAAAAAGACATAAACGTTCTGCATATCTTATTTTCAGTAAAGAGATCAACACACTGCATAAATAATGTGTAACTGTATATAAAATAATGTTTCATCATTGTTTCTATCCAGTACAAGTACAACGAGATGAAACAGAAAGAGTAATTGTTTCCATACAAGAATGGATTTTCATCTAAGCTGTGTAAGTCCAACAAGGAAACACTATTTTTTAATAGAAATGGAGGTCTACCCCCAGCCTCTGCATCAAAATGATGCACACAGTCGGTTTTTATTAAAAGATAGAACATAAATCACCATGTCTTACATGTAGATACAACAAACAAGTAGACCTGAATCCACCAAACAAAGTTCACTACCAATACTAATGAAGGAAGTGGACAATCACAGAGCCGATACTCTCAGAACCCACCAACGCGCATCATCCAAAAACCGAAGGCCTCTCCATGCCGCCCGATAGCGGACAAGGGGCATAATCAGTCTAGCACACCGCGGTGCGTACCGATATACACACTCGGAAAGTAGTTGCCGACGTCTTCAGCTCACCCGTCTTCAGGATAGCGATCAAAGCATCCACCATGTCAGACCTGCCGTCGAAAGTTCGAGAAAGGTCATGCACAAAAAAGAAAGAATCAAAAAAAGAACTGACTTTGATACGAAATAAAGATTGAATCCGACTATCCCAATTCAGGAAGACGGAAAATTGCCGGTTGGTTAGTCCAACCAAGAAAGAAATGGGATTCTTTGGGCATTGCTTGGGCCGACTTCAGTATGGCTATCTCTAAAGATCTATCACTGCACACTTGAGGGATCTCTGTCTCCAGCCAATCAAAGCGTCTATAGCAGCTCCGCCGCTTTCGTTTATGAAGCAGCTTTCTCAATACGAAGAAAAGTACTAGCTTGCATACAAGTTTATGCAAATAGCATGACATTGGTTGTTGTTTGCCATATTGGACTGATGCAGCAAACAAAAAGGAAGACTAGTTTCAGCGAAGGCAGGATGTTTTCCAATGTGCCAGTTCCTTCCCAATCGTCACTCCAAAAAGTAGAGTCACCAACACGCCAGTCCCCTACGTAGTGGAGGATAGGCCGTTTCGGAAAGTGACCGATCCCTTTTTTGCGGTGGAGACAGATTCTCTATGTATTCATAGTCCTGTGTTGCTTCAAGATAGATGGTTGGCTGAGCCATTAAACCACTACGATCAAACAAACATAGCCCCTACAGGATCACGACTACACAACCCAAGACCTCGATCGTTTCGATCGCCTCTGAAAAAATCAGGATCTCCCACTACATGACCCTCCTAAAACCCTCGTCGATCCCTTCTCCAACACGATCTACATGACGTCCTCAAGTTCGTCCGCTGGGGCTTCGGCCATTGGCTCTCCCCCTGCCACGCAACTCAGGCGGGAGAACTTCCTGTCATGGCAAGCTCAAGTTCTGCCCACACTTCGTGGGGAGCGTGTGATGAGGCTGCTTTAGGGCTCCGATGTGGCACCACCCTAGTTTGTTGATGGTGAGGATGACGACCACAAAAAGATACAGGTTCCCAATCCTGCCTATGACATCTGGATCGCACGGGATCAACAGGTTGTAAGCTACATTGTCAACTCTTTGTCTGACGAAATTCTCTCTCACGTTTATGGTATGGTTTATGCTGCTGAGGTATGGAGTGCTATTCGTGAGTTGTTTTCCTCTCAGTCCAAATCACGGGTTTCCAACATCCGTGGTGCACTCACCAACATAAAAAAATAGGATATGACTTCCCAACAGTATATCACCAAGATGAAAAGGTTTCTCTTCTGAGCTTGCTACCGCGGAAAAACTGTTGATGAGGATGAACTCAAGGATTACATCATGAACGGACTTGATAACTCCTACAATGGTTTTGTTGCTGACCTAAAAGTTGTTCCATCTACCTCTCTTAATGACATGTGCTCTCAGTTGTTGTCTTATCAGAATCGTGATGTTGTGCTCTCTACAACAAATAGTGCTTCAGGGTCCTTTATGTCATCTCCTCGTGTTCCAAACTCTTACGGGGGAGGTTCGGCTAGGCCACCCGCACCAACAATATATATGCCCCCTCATCATCAGTCATACCAGCCGGCTCCTCAGTATACGCCGCCTGCTCCGTACAATCATCCACAACACCTCCTGCAGCCACTAGTTCCATACCATCAGCCGCCTACCTTTATGTCACCTTATCATCAGTCGGCTCCCTATATGCCTCCATATCCACAACAATTTGCACCAACGCCAAACATGCACCCCTACATGCCTCCTCCACACCAGCCGCAACATCCTCCACACCCTCCTCCATAGCAACAACCACAACAACAGCAACGTCCATATCAGAACCGTCAAAAAGGAGGGCGCGAGGATCGCTGTGCCAACCCATGGCAAGATGGGGTCTTCTGCCAAATCTGCAAGAAGGAAGGTCATCCAGCCGATGAGTGTTGGTGGCGCTATGGGGATGACGATGATGATGACAAGCATCCCAAGGAGTCAAAAAGTTCCTATGGAGTTGATACAAACTGGTACGTAGACACATGCGTCACAAATCATGTCACGGGCCAGCTCAACAAGCTCAATGTTCATGAACCATATCAGGGGCGTCATCAAGTTAATAATGCTAGTGGACAAGGTATGGATATTGCAAATATTGGTCATTCTATTTTGCACACCCCTGATAGCTTCCTGATGCATCCATGAGTTTACTTTCTTCTCATAAACTTAGTCTAGAGAACAATTGCTATATGGAAATTCACCCATTCTTTTTCTTGATTAAGGATTAGGCAAGGAAGTGCATCGTGTTTAGGGGTCCTTGTCATGTTGGCTTATATCCTCTTGTTCCAGTTTCTTCGGATCCCAAGCATGCTTTTGTCACCATTCAGCCTTCATCCTCCACGTGGCATCGTCGTCTAGGCCATCCATCTTCGTCTATTGTTCAGCAAATTCTTAGGAAGCATAAATTTTTATATTCCCCAGAAATAAATCCTTACATATGTGATCCATGCCAACATGCCAAGAGTTACCCTATCATGTATCAACTAGTGTATCTACCGGTCCTTTGGAACAAATATTTTTTGATGTATGGGGTCCAGCTCCTCTTTCTATAAGCAAACATGCATATTATGTAAGCTTCATTGATGATTTTAGCAAGTTTACTTGGATTTATTTGCTTAAGAAACGTTCTAAAGTGTTTCAAGTTTTTCTTGACGTTCAATAGTATGTTGAGCGCTAATTTGGTCGCAAAATTCTCACCATGCAAACTGATTGGGGTGGTGAATATGAAAATTTGAACAATTTCTTTCAACATGTAGGCATTGTTCATCATGTATCATGTCCTCATGCTCATCAACAAAACGGTTCTGCTGAACGCAAACACCATCATATTGTTGAAGTAGGCCTTGCTCTCCATGCAAATGCCTCAATGCCTCTCAAATTTTGGGTGATGCTTTTATTACAACTGCCTTTCTTATAAACATGCTTCCTACCAAAGTCCTCAATTTTTCCACTCCCACTGAAAAACTTCTCCAAGTCACACCAAACTATGAGTCCCTACGTGTTTTTGGTTGTGCCTGTTGGCCTAACCTTCGTCCATACAACAAACATAAACTCTCTTGTCGCTCAAAGCAATGTGTTCTTCTTGGATATAGCCCTCGTCATGAAGGAGTTAAATGTCTTGATGTGGCCACTGGTCGTGTCTATATTTCACGAGATGTTGTCTTTGATGAGAATATTTTTCCATTTGGTGCCTCCCTTAATCCAAATGCGGGTAGACGTCTTCATGAAGAAATTCTTCTTCTCTCACAAGATAATTATTCCTCTTCGACATGTACGGATAGGGGTGTGCATTCTAATGATCATTATTTGCATCTTATTCCTGCTGTTAACTGTAACGCCCGGGTTTTTTCCCCAAATAGAATTGACTGTTGTTTTTCTTTTTGCATCGCATGACATCCTCATGCGTCATCGTGCATTTAAAACTTGCAAACTTTATTAAATTCATCAAATCCTATTTTCTAAATTTTTCTAAGATCTGTTGATGCTTAAATCTAATTTTAATTTTTGCCCAAACAATTTCTGGAAAAAGGAAAAAAAACGTTTTGGCCTGCTAGGCAAAACAGGCCAGCAAGAGCCACACCGAAACCAACTCTCAGCCCACCTAACCTTCTCCTCCATACTAACGATCACGCAGGAGAGGTGCCTCCTGTCGCTTTCGTCTCCGTACAGGAGCACGAGGAGAGCGTCAAACCACCACCACCTCCTCCCCATGGTCCCCTCTTCCCCCTCCTTATCTACCCCGGATGCGCCCAGAAACCCTAGCCCTCCCCTCTTCTTCCTCTCTAGCCGCCGCCCCCTTTCTCCTCTCCTCTTCTTCTGCTATTTTTTTCTTTCCCACCACCATGCCTCCATGGCCGGAGAAGAGAACACGGAGTCGGGGATGTGGTGGCTGCGATAGGCTTCCAATGGCGGAAACGGAACCGCCTCGTCGGCTTCATCCCCTACACAGAAGATCCGGAGCCGGAGCTGCCCGAGATGTCGCCGACAAGCTCTTCTTCCGCCTTTGTCCGTGCGTACGTGATCGTCGTCTGCCGGCCATCTCCTCCGTCCACGCGCCCAACGACCACGCTGGAAGCCCGCGGTGAGCCATTCGTCCGCTGGACAGTCCTCTTCTCTTCCCCTCTTGCTCTGTGTGGCCTCGCCGTCGAGCGAGCCGTGGTCGCCATCGTCATGTCGATCACGCGAACGTTCTGTATGTCTCGCCTGCGTCCTGGAGCTCCTCCCGAACACCTACCCCGCCCAGCATAGAAGCATACGAGCGGCACACCGTCCCGATCGTCGTGGTCGCGTTTCCCCGTCGTTCCCGTCGTTGTTCAGTCTGGAGTCTGAAACTTTCAGATGTGAAATTCAGTTTCAGTCAAGACCGCTACGTTTACATCTTCTTCCGTCAGATCCATATCGTACCAACAACTTGAGCATAGCCTAGTGGTAGCGCACCCGATCCGCATCCCCTGGATCCCAGGTTCGAATCTCAACCGATCTGGAATTTCACACCCAGGCTCCTGTCCTTCCTATTTTTGTACCGGAGCCCTTTCACTCTCTGTTTCTACCACGAACAGGTCCCTGCCTTTTCCACATCACACCCCAATATTCAAATTCTCATATCTTTTGTATTACTAATCCAAATAATGCAAACTTTATGTCTAGCTATTTTGATCAGAAAAATGCAAGGAATGTTAATATGCCATCCATGCTCATGTTTGCACCTTTCATCATGCATTTTAGTAGTGTTATGTATGTGCACCTAAATAATAAAGATGGAATGTGTTGGGTAATTAATTCAATTTGTTCCCTATTCCATTTAATATTGTGTAGCTCATCTATATCTTGTTCTCTATGTTAACCAACATTTAATTTTGATGGTTAGCTAAATAACTTGAACCTATAACTAATTGCTCGGACTTTGGTTCCCCTTAAATTGTTAATTGCATGTAATTGTTGCATACGGTGTTTCTTCTAGTGCTTTGCTTCTTCGCGGATAGGACGTTGAGATGATGTGAGCAACGACAAGTTCTGCTAACTCTACAAGCTGGATTCCAGGCAAGCTTATTCACTTGCTACCTATGGCTGTCATTCATCACTTGTTACCGATATTTTCCGTTGTCTTTATTTTAGCCTTATGATTCGATGCTTGTGTCTCGATCCTATCATATGTTTACCTTGCAGCCATGATATAGCCTCATCCCCCACCTCCTATGACATGTTTGTTTTCGTGTTGGCCATGTGAGTAGTAGCGCATGCTTAGGTTCTTTGGCGAGTTTGGTTCCTTGTCACCTTACTAGTATGATAGGTTGGTTTAAATATTTTTTAAATGATCTTAACTCTTGCGGGTAATAATAAAATTTGAAATCGAGTTAAGCCACTGGCGGGAGGCCCCTCGAGACTTTTGGTCCCTCTGGTGTCGCCTTAGGAAAAGGTTTTTGTCCGCTGATCCAAGAATGAGCGCACTAACCACTCGCGGGAGGTGTGTATGGGAACCCCCCTTGACTTAGTACTAGATCCTCTGATGGTCTTGGGAGCCACAACTAGTTCGACTATTCCATTTGCTCATACGCATATACACATTGCATTGATGATGAGAGGTTATGAGATTGGGGGGTCATACAGGTGCGGTACGTGCGAACGGACAGTTCCAACTTGGTTTGATCCGTCTTGCACGTAGTCGAAAACTTTTGAGTCGCTACGGAGTTTACGGTCGGACTCTTGACGCAGGTTAACTCAGATGGGTGGCTTCCCAGGACTTGAAAGTGGTGATAGGGAAGGTCATGTCGAGATATCCTGCCTTGGTGGCTGTGGATTGATTGAGCGTGTATGGCTACACTGGTGCATCCCTGCAGGGTTAAATCTTTTCGAGAAGGCGTGTCGTCCGCGCTTATGTGACGATCTTGGAGAAAGTGCTGGCTTACAAGAGTCAGATAACTTACACCTAATGATATTTGTTAACCTGTGCGATAACAATGATTACTATTTCAACATGTGTGAGTTTTCCTCGGTTACCTCCTCGCATTGGTTGTTGGGGGGGAAATCCTGGATGGGTTTGCTTTGGTGAGTAGTTGTAGTTGGTTTTGTCGCGTTTTCTCATCCTTTTCTAATAGACGAGAGTAGTAGCGCGTCTCTGTAGATTGCTTAGTGCCGCCCGCTGCCTTTTCATTACAACAACCTCTTCCTTTGTACCCAAAGTATTTGTATCTTTTGATGACTGGTTGCATTGGTATCTTGTGAGTATTGCTTGCCGTTATCGGTACATTCAAAGTACTGACCCCATGATTCGGGGCTGTATTCACAATGCAGTCACAGGTTTGAAGTCTGACGACGTTAGCTTGGGAATCCCTCCGGCTTGGCCTGGGCAGTGATTGGACGCCATCGGTTATCTTCAGGACTCTTAGTCCAATTTGTATCTTGTCCGTAGTCGGATATTTTCGTCTTCCGCTGTTATTTGGATCTTTGTATTGTATCAGTTGTATCCTTGACTCATTTGAGTCGTCTTGTATATATCTCTTCTGTTGTTGTTGCGGATTATTCGTGGACTGTTGTAATGGTATCAGAAATGACAACTCGGGATCAGATATTATGTGGATTCTGGCGGGAACGCCGAAATCCCCATAGTACCCGATCCAGGGGCGTCACATTAACTCTCCCCAGGTTGTTGTTGACGAACCACCCAATGCTTCAATTTAAGAATCTGGTGAAAATTCTGAAGAAAATGTATCAAACGTTACATCAAATACCACGACTCCTCCGAAGAATAGGACAATAGGGGACAGCAGCAATCCCGAGGCTGACAGGAGCGATCCCGAGGTGAATTTTGGGACAGATTCGTCTCTGGGATCCGTGCAGGCCAGCAGTGCAGGATCACCCGACCGGCCTCCACCTGCCTCCTCGTGTTTACCGCTCTCGCACACCGCCCCTTCAATGGCTGAAAGGGCATCCCCTCGCCCGCACGACTCGTCTGTCTCCACGCCGTCACCTGCCTACGCTTCACCTTCACGGGAAGAGACAGAGCCAATGATTGCCTCATCAGGTGGTGACAGTGAAACTGATTCCCATGTAGATTCTCCTGTGCAAATGATTTCTTCGCCAGGTGACAACAGCGTGGATTTGCAAGCAGATTCTGCTGGATCTTCTATGCAGAACTCTCCTACACCTGCTTCTGCTGCAGCCCGTACACGGTTACGACAAGGCATTCGAAAACTAAGAATAACTACAGATGGTACTATTCCATATGGTAAGAAAACAAATATTTATAGTGGTAATATTCTCATGTATGGTGTACTAACATCCACAGGAGAACCAAAAAATTTAAACGAAGATCTCAATGATTCAAAGTGGAAACAAGCTATGGATGAAGAGTATGATGCACTCATTCACAATAAAACAAGGCATTGAGTTACTCCCACTTCCATCAAGAATATTATTGATTGCAAGTGGGTGTATCATGACAAGGAACATGCTGATGGCACTATGGACAGGTATAAAGCACGACTTGTTGCAAAAGGATTCAAACAATGATATGGCATTGACTACGAGGGTACCTTCAGTCATGTTGTTAAGGCTGCTACTATCAGAATTGGTCTTGCTATCTCTGTTTCTCGAGGCTGGAGTCTAAGGCGGCTAGATGTGAAATACCCGTTTTTACATGGTGTTCTGGAAGTGGAGGTTTATATGAAACAACTACCAGATTTTCAGTCTTCCGCTACTCTAAATTACATTTGCAAACTTGATAAAGCCTTATATGGTCTGAGACAAGCTCCTCGAGCTTGGTACTCTCGCTTAAGTTCCAAGTTACACACTCTTGGGTTTCTTCCATCCAAAGATGATACTTCATTGTTTCTCTATAATAAGTTAGGACGCACTATGTTCCTCTTAATTTATGTGGATGACATCATTGTTGCCAGCTCATCTGATTCAGCAATATCCGCTCTTCTTCATCACTTGAGTTCGGATTTTGCTCTCAAAGATCTTGGAGATCTTCATTATTTTCTAGGTATTGAATTACACAAACCGTCCAATGGATTACTCTTAAGTCAGGAAAAATATGCTACAGACTTATTGGCTCGTGTTGGTATGAGCTCTTGCATACCATGTCCAACACCTCTCTCCACTACAGACACAGTACGATTGACAGATGGATCTCCTCTCGAATCTGAGGTTATTATAGATAATAGGAGCATTGTTGGGGATTACAGTATCTGACATTGACCCGACCTGATCTTTCTTTTTCAGTTAATAGGGTTTGTCAGTATCTTCATGCTCCTACTACTACACATTGGACTGTTGTTAAACGCATTTTGAGGTATATTCATGGCAAAGCAAGGTTGATCTCACTTTTCACCGGTCTAGTTCCACTCTCCTTAGTGCTTATTCAGATGTAGACTCAGCAAGTGATTTAGATGATAGACGCTCTACTGGTGGATTTGCTATATTTTTTCGGTCTCAACATTGTTTCCTGGAGTGCCAGAAAACAGCCCACTGTTTCGAGGTCAAGTACAGAATCTGAATATAAATAATCTTGGTACCACCTACCTTTCTGCAAAGCCAGTTTTCCATGCCCGTACAAAACATATTGAGATAGACTTATTTTTTGTTCGGGAACAAGTTGCTAGCAAGCAACTTGATATCAAGTTCATATCAAGTAAGGATCACATTGCAGATTGCAGATGGCTTCACAAAACGTTATGTGTTAAAAAATTAGATGAGTTTAAGCGTAATCTAAACTTCTCCCAGGTTTTGATTAAGGGGGGACGTATTAGAGTTATCGTTACTATACGTATTGGGTATAGTGTAGTACTCTACCCCAATACGTATCCCCCGTGTACTTGCCAGCACATGGGCTTTTCCTCTGTATATATAACACGAAACCGGCGACCCTAATGGGTACGACCGTTCGCCCTAGAATTCCACAATATGGTCTGCGTAACTCTTTACATCTTTTATTGACCCTTGCAGTTCAGTTATTAATATTGTGCTTCCTTGAAAAAAGAGTTACTCATATTGTGCCATACTTTATGCATGGTAAAAAAAACACTCAGTGGGAAGACAGACAAGATCAACGCGGGGATGTGTGTTGCCATTTTTTCGGTTCTCCTCATGGAGAGCTTCTTGGTGTCGTTGAGGAGACCACGAAGGTGTTGACCTTTGGTGCAAGACGCCGTTTTGAACATGGCGTTGATGGCTGTCCACGCCTCAACAATAGACTTGACCTCGAGGAGATGCGAGAGGATATCCGGTGACAGCGTGTTGAGGAGAAAGCGAAGCACCGACATACGGAGGATTCTCCACCTGAATCTTGTTCTTCTCCGAGTCATCAGCTTCAATGGTCTTGACAGGGGCTGTATCCGTGCCGTCGAGCAATGCCATCACATTGGCACCGCGGAAGGCAGGAAACATGAGCACTTTCCATAGCAGAAAGTTGTTGCGTGTGAGTTGTTGTGCAGGGGGCGCTCCAAGGGCAGGAGCAAGGCTGCACTCGAGGCGGAGGAGCTCATCGCGGCGGAAGGTAGGATCGATCTAACTTATGGTTTTGAGGGTTTTGTTGTCTGGTTGTCGGGATCGGCAGTGATGCACGATCGGATGTAGGTTGTAGGCGGCGGTGACTTCACGGAGCAGTGGCAGCAAGGTTGTCGGGTTATCTGGCGGCGGCCGCGAGTATCGAGGAAGCTAGATATCGGGGAACAGCCGCTTCGATATTATAGGGTTTGAACGAGTGGGTTCGTCTCCCCTCGGTTGCGTGTTAATATGGCGGCCAAAACTAGGGCCAAGTTGTACATGGGGAGCACTCGAATACACATACATATTGGGTACAAAAACGGAAAAACAAACGGAACCTATTACATATTCTAACAGTATTATCTAGTATCTACCAAATAAATTGAACAAATTGGACTGTATCATACTTTTCTATGACAACCGCATCACATAAAAATTCTGCATATGTTATTTTCGGTAAAGAGATTAACGCAATGCATATTACGTGTGACTGTATATAACATAATTAAGGTTTCATCGCTTTTTCTATCCAGTACAAGTACAGCAAGATGAAACAGAAAGAGCAATTTCTTCCATAGAGGAATGGATTTTTTTCCAGCTGTCCCAGTCCAACAAGGAAACGGTACTACACACCCGAGATATCATTTTTCAGGAAGAAAATTTAATAGCATACATACTGTATGCAACAGAACCAGGTAGATCCATCAATGCTTGAAACCCCACCGTTCTGTGCGGCAGATGAGTCGTAACAAGAATGACAATGCAAAGCAAACTCCAAACCCCAAGCCGACAAAGGCGAACAAAAGGATGGCACCAAGTTTATCTTCCCACAAACCACTAGAATCTGGAGCAGACAGTGCAATTGGAGCTATCGAGTCTCCGGTGTCACATTGTTTAGAGAGTGGCAGTCCACAGAGTCCCATATTACCTTCATACGATCTATTGGAAAATGTGAAGAACTGGTTGCCTTGTGGAATTCTTCCGGACAATCTGTTGTATGAAAGGTTTAACCACTCGAGAGAGGTAAGTGAGGTTAACGCTTGCGGGATTTCCCCTGAAAGTTGGTTCCGAGATAGATCCAGTGACTCCAGCTGCGACAACTTACTAAACTGATATGGGATTTGTCCCGTGAAGTTGTTGTATGACATATTAAGTCCATGTAGTGAAACAAGCCTTCCAATTGACTCCGGAACAGGACCGTCAAATGAGTTGTTTGACAAATCAATTGTCTTGAAAGCAGTAAGGATTTTGGTAAAACTGAGCTCTCCTCCTTTGAATGTCAAAGTGACAGTATCTTGATAAAATACTCCACTCAATATTGTCTCATGCCCTACCACTTGTCCTTCGTCACTGACATTTCCCATCATTGCATTCAATTCACTAAACCATCCTTCTGATAGTATTCCAGAGAAGTTGTTAGACGCCAGGTCAAGTATTTGCAAACTTGGAAAGTGATTGCTCATATGATGATCATCTTTATTATCCCTTATTCTTCCATTGAGTTGGTTCAACCTCAGGACCAGAACTCGAAGTTTTGGAAGGGTACCCAGCCAAGATGGAAAAGAACCAACAATCTGATTGTTTCCAACATCAAGTAGTTCCAAGTCTTGGCAATTCGCTAGTGATATTGGTAGTTCGCCTTCAATTCGGTTTCCATTTAAATCTATTGTCTGAAAATTACGTCCTACTTTAATATTAATAGGCATGATCCATTGGAGTCTGTTTTCTCTTAGCTTCAACACGGTCAAGTTTTCATTCTCTATTAGACATGATGGGATAATTCCGGTAAAATTGTTGTAAGATAAGTCTACTATAGTTAGCTCGCTGCCACTACAAATGGCGTATGGTACAATACCATTAAATTTATTCTTTGACAAATTGAGATAGGTGACATTTTCAAAAACAAGGCCGAGGTCAGGTACAATGGAGAAGTTATTGTTTGAGTAATCCAAAGAAACCCGAAAGTTTGAAAGAAGTATCGGTATGCTTCCTTGTAATCTATTGAAACTAAGATCAATACTATATAAATTTGGCATGTGAAAAAAAGAAGTATCCTTCTCCAAAGAAGTAAACATATTGTAGGACAGGTCCAAATGTTGAAGACAGTCTTTCCAATTCTCCCATATCCAGCTTGGTATAACTCCGTTAATTTTATTATTTGAAAGGTCTACTTCTGAAACTTTATCAAGATATCGCAATTCATATGGAAGTTTTTTGAGGCCACAAGATGCAAGGCATAGACTTTGGATTTGAGGAAGAGAGAGTGATGTTTTGTTGTCTCGTTCATCAACAACTGAAAACTTGTTGTCAGACAAAACCAATTCAGTGAGGCTGCCCAGCCTCCAGAAAGAGCTAAGTTCAAGTGTGCCTAACAATGTATTTGATCCAAGGTTGAGAATTTCGAGATGCTTAAGCTGATAGAATGATTTGGGTATTGTCCCAGTTAGTTGGTTCGAGTCTAAGTCAATTAAAAATAATGGTGACGATAATGGGTTGGGAATGTCTTCGAGACAACCAGAAAGTTGATTGTTATTCATGATAAGCACAGCAAGCCCTGGAAGCTCAAACAAAGACTTGGGGATTTTTCCTGCGTGAAAAGGCGGGTAGTAATCAGAATATTTACACTTTTTTAACAAATAAAATGATATACCAAAATGCACCATAAACAAAAAATGATCCCAAATAAAATTTGCAACCCATTTTTTACATTAACAAGTAGGTCATCCATTACTTTCCAAATACATATATTTGGCACTCTGTACCAATTTACTTTTAGTTACCATATTACATTCATGTATTTGTATAATAAACTAATTTGACCTACAAACTTTTTAGCATTTTTCCTTAAAAATATTATATCTGTTAGAATATAAATATATTGCATATCCATTTTCCTCAAGTTCAAACTTTTTGTCTACATGGCTAGTGCAGAAATTCGATATGATATCAGAGTCAAGAGTTCTCAAGTTCAAGACCCTGCCCGCGCAGTTAAAAAAAGATCTGCGACCGCATCCACTCTAAGGATTAAAATGATATATATATTGTATAGGGCTTTTTATCGAATTGCCCACAACGGTCCACTACTACTCAGTTTTAACCCTAGCGCCGAATGGTGCTCAGTTTTGCCCCTAGTCCGTGTGCAACTACTATGGAGAGGCCGGAACGGTAAGTTTGGAGTCGAATTCGTTTCGCGAAGTGGGTCCGAGGAGTCAGACTCTGTTTCGCGAAGTGGGTCCGGGTGGGACTGCCAAGTTCGTTGAAACCGTCTGGAGCTTACAGGTGGGACCGCGCAGTTAGTTGACTATGATGAATAGTCCACACCCAAGCTTCCCGTTGGGTTCGGCTTGAGGGCCGAAAAGGAGGGGCAGCCCACGCGGGCCAGAGCTATCAGCGACGCGTGGGAAAACCGCGGGCACCTGCGTCGGTCAAAGGCTGCCGGAGTAACGGCACGCACGGCGCAGCAAATGCCCTGCCAGGGCTACAAAAGGCCCCTCGCCGCTCGCCCCTTTCCCCATTCTCGCCGTTCATCTCCTCGCCCTCACCGCACTCACTCTCATCGCCCTCGCCGCAATTCACCTAGACACTCTGAGACGATGCCTCGCCGGCTCCGTGCCTGCCGCAACTCGCCGTTGTACTGCCGACCCGCGGCCGCGACGCGGGGCCACAGTGACGACGATAGCGATAACGAGTTCCACTACGAGGAGAACGAGCAGCCGGCGCAGGAGGAGGCGGCGCCCGAGCAGCAGCCGCCACAGGAGGAGGCGGCGCCCGAACAACACAGGGGGAGGCGGCAGCCAATCTGGCCCGAGCACCATGCGGCGATCCACTCGTTCGAAACATGGCACAACGAGGGGGCTTTCCACCGGGCCCGCGCTGGCCTCGAGGAGGCGGCGGCAGTGGCCGAGGCTGCCGCTGTTCGGGCATCCTTGGAGACCCACCAGAGGGAGGAGGCGGAGCGCCAGGTCTACCGGCAGCTCGCCGCAAATGCGGCGGCGGATGAGCAGCAGGCCCTCGTCGCGCGGTACGAGAGCGACCGGCGCAAGGTTATCCTGAAGAGCGAGAGGCGCAACCGCCATCCCTCCGAGCAGGCGCAGTTGCACCGGCTGCGGATGCAAGGCAGAGCGGAGCGGCGCTGGCTCGCTACGGTGGCGAACCCATCGCCAAGCGACCCATCGCCCTTCACCGAGAACGACCACGAGGCTGGCCCCTCCAACATGCCGGCCTACGACGACTGCGAGGAGGACGACGAGGAAGAGGACGACGTCTAGGAGGAGGGCGACGACCAGGCCGGGCGATCGCGGCGAGCCTCGGCCCGCCGTAGTTTTTTTAAAGTTTTTTCAATGTTTTTAGTTAAATTATGTCGTCTTTCTGTAAAAATATCGTCGAATCTATGAATTTGCGCCTATTTCAACGAGTTCGCCCTTTTTTAATTAGTTTTGGGTATTTATGAACGAAATCACAAGCCAGAATGTAGATTAAAAGCGAACGGAGGGAGTAGTTTGGATGATGTTTGAATAATGTTGGATGATGTTGAACCAAGTCATTCCAAAAAATTTGGCAAATGTGCTTCAAATGAGGTATGAAGCTATTGTCAAAATTATCATGAAAAAACCAAACTTGTCAAAATTATCCGATCCAAATCAATTTGGGGAGCAACTATGTCACATATAACAACATTGTGTGTTGGTTTCATGTCATTTTGATTTTTTTTTGAATTATTTATGCTAATTTGAAACCATCGCTCTGTTCTCATGAGAAATATGCTTTAAATGAGGTCTGAAGCTAGGGTAGACACCCCCGTTTGAAATTTCATGAAAAATTTGACCTTGTCAAAATTATCCAAATAAATTTGAGGAGCAACTATATCACATATAACAACATTGTGCGTTGGATTCATGTGATTTTTTTATTATTTATGCTCATTTGAAACCATCGCTCTATTCTCGTGAGAAATGTGATTCAAATGAGGTCTGAAGCTAGGGTAGACACCTCCGTTTGTAATTTCATGAAAAAATTCGACCTTGCCAAAATTATCCAAATAAATTTGAGGAGCAACTATATCACATATAACAACATTGTGCGTCATGTCATTTTGTTTTTTTATTATTTATGCTCATTTGAAACCATCACTCTATTCTCATGAGAAATGTGCTTCAAATAAGGTCTGAAGCTAGGGTAGATACCCCCTTTTGAAATTTCATGAAAAATTCGACGTTGTCAAAATTATCCGATCCAAATCAATTTGAGGAGCAACTATATCACATATGACAACATTGTGCGTTGGATTCATGTCATTTTGATTTTTTTTTAAATTATTTATGCTCATTTGAAACCATCGCTCTATTCTCATGAGAAATGTTCTTCAAATGAGGTCTCAAGCTAGGGTAGACATCCCCGTTTGTAATTTCATGAAAAATTCGACCTTGCCAAAATTATCCAAATAAATTTGAGGAGCAACTATATCACATATAACAACATTGTGCATTGGATTCATGCCATTTTGATTTTTTTTTTGAATTATTTATGCTCATTTTTTAACCATCGCTCTATTCTCATGAGAAATATGCTTCAAATGAGGTCTGAAGCTAGGGTAGACACCCCCGTTTGTAATTTCATGAAAAATTCAACCTTGCCAAAATTATCCAAATAAATTTGAGGAGCAAGTATATCACATATAACAACATTGTGCGTTGGATTCATGTCATTTTGATTTTTTTTAATTATTTATGCTCATTTGAAACCATCGCTCTATTCTCATGAGAAATGTGCTTCAAATGAGGTCCGAAGCTAGGGTAAATACCCCCATTTGTGCTTCAACTTTTTTTGGCATCTTGTCTACATCAGCCAAATTAATTTCCTAGACATCTATTCTATATATATAGTGTAAATTTGTAGTTTCATTATGTTTTGAATAATTCTTCTATTTTTTCAATTTTTTATTTAAATAACATGGTTTCATAGAAAAATCATATGTAAAACCGATAAAAGTAATCGTTATAGTAAATCTGAAGTTTCATTGTGTTTTGAATCATTCTTCTATTTTTTATATTTTTTATTTAAATAACATGGTTTAATACTTAATACTCCCTCCGTATCAAAATATCTACAAAATGTTAAAACATCTTATATTTTGATACGAAGGGAGTAGAAAAGAAATCATATGTAGAACAGATAGAAACCATCGATCCCTGTGGCCAACGGACCAACCAATCCTAGCACAGAACGAGCGTCTCGCGGATCGCTGTGGCTGCGAGCGCATCCGTCCGATGCAAGATTCCTTCTAGAAGGCGTCGATCCAACAACCCAGGTCGAATCTCTGGGTGTCCTTCTAGAAGCTTTTCGGCTGGGTCAAACAGAGGGTTGACCAAGCTTAAAATGAGCATACATAATTCAAAAAAAAATCGAAAAAATATAAAGCCGACGCACATAGTAGTGTTATATCATATAGTAACGAGAAAAAAAAATAAACCTGTCTTATAAAGAATGGAACGAAAAAGACTTGTCTAATATGTGATATATTGAACAGACTAGTAGTGAGTTCAAGAAAATGAGATGAGTTTCAAACATTTGGAGATGAAATAAGGTCAAAATCTCACCAAAGCTTCATTTTGGTGTGACTAAGAAAGATCCAAAGTTATTATTTTATTTTGATATTTTAAACTTGTTTTATTTACGATTTTTGATTAAAACCATTATTATTCAAAAGAAAACAAATAATACGAATATTCATCCAATAAATTTTCAGCCTTCAGAATTACATTATATAGGTCGAATACAAGTCTAGGAAAAATATAAATAGGATTTATAAACATTAGAAAGAAAGCCTTCACTAAAATGTGATTCCTCGGATACAGTAGTAGAGATTTCAAAGAATATGAGGTGGAAACATTGTAAATCTTCCGAAGAGGTGGGTTCTACCTTTTTGTTTTGTGTTCCTATGGGATTTTCTAACACAACCAAGAAAATAGGTCCACATTGCTACCCCCTTTCGACGTCGTTACCGCGTGTTTCCTTATAAGTCCGGTATTTCTCCAGCGGGTAGGGTTTCACCGGGAGGGGGGATACGGAGCGTATGGATCCAAACACAAGCTATGGGGTGCCATACCATGTTAGTATAGGTGTGTTGTGTGCTTTGGATGTCAAATATTGCTCTCCGGGGTGTGACCCGCTTCACCGGCATCCACTTCTCTCTCGTGAGCGCTTATAGGGTGAAACTCCTATATCGGACGAAACATCGTGAATCTTCCGAAGAGGTGGGTTCTACCTTTTTGTTTTGTGTTCCTATGGGCTATCCTAGCACAACCAATCAAATAGTTCCACATTGCTACCCCATTTCGACGCCGTTACCGCGTGTCTCCGTATAAGTCCGGTATTTCTCCAGCGGGTCAAGGGTTTCACCGGGAGGGGGGCTACAGAGCGTCTGGATCCCAACACAAGATAGGGGGTGCCATACCATGTTATTATAGGTGTGCTGTGTGCTTTGGATGTCAAAGATTGTTCTCCGGGGTGTGACCCGCTTCACCGGCATCCACTTCTCTCTCGTGAGCGCTTATAGCGTGAAACTCATGTATCGGACGAAACATTGTGAATCTTCCGAAGAGGTGGGTTCTATCTTTTTGTTTTGTGTTTCTATGGGATATCCTAGAACAACCAAACAAATAGCTCCACATTAATACCCTCTTTCGACGCCTTTACCGCTTGTTTCCGTATAAGTCCGGTATTTCTCCATCTAGGCTAGGGTTTCACCGGGAGGGGGGCTACGGAGCGTCTGGATGCCAACACAAGCTAAGGGGTGCCATACCATGTTAGTATAGGTGTGTTGTGTGCTTTGGATGTCAAAGATTTCTCTCCGGGGTGTGACCCGCTTCACCGGCATCCACTTCTCTCTCGTGAGCGCTTATAGGGTGAAACTCCAGTATCGGACGAAACATCGAGAATCTTTCGAAGAGGTTTGTTCTACCTTTTTGTTTTTTGTTCCTATGGTCTATCCTAACACAACCAAGCAAATAGTTCCACATTGCTACCCCCTTTCGACGTCGTTACCGCGTGTTTCCGTATAAGTCTGGTATTTCTCCAGCGGGTCTAGGGTTTCACCGGGAGGGGGGCTACGGAGCGTCTGGATCCCAACACAAGCTAGGGGGTGCCATATCATGTTAGTATAGGTGTGTTGTGTGCTTTGGATATCAAATATTTCTCTCCGGGGTGTGACCCGCTTCATCGGCATCCACTTCTCTCTCGTGAGCGCTTATAGGGTGAAACTCCAGTATCGGATGAAACATCGAGAATCTTCCGAAGAGGTGGGTTATACCTTTTTGTTTTGTGTTCCTATGGGCTATCCTAACACAACCAAGCAAATAGTTCCACATTGCTACCCCCTTTCGACCCCGTTACCGCGTGTTTCCGTATAAGTCCGATATTTCTCCAGCGGGTCTAGGGTTTCACCGGGAGGGGGGCTACGGAGCGTCTGGATCCCAACACAATCTAGGGGTGCCATACCATGTTAGTATAGGTGTTTTTTGTGCTTTGGATGTCAAATATTGCTCTCCGGGGTGTGACCCGCTTCACCGGCATCTACTTCTCTCTCGTGAGTTTACATGCGCTTATAGGGTGATACTCTAGTATCGGACGAAACATCGAGAATCTTCCGAAGAGGTGGGTTCTACCTTTTTGTTTGGTGTTCCTATGGGCTATCCTAACACAACCAACCAAATAGTTCCACATTGCTACCGACTTTCGACGCCGTTACCGCATGTTTCCGTATAAGTCCGGTATTTCTCTAGCGGGTGTAGAGTTTCACCGGGAGGGGGGCTACGGAGCGTCTGGATCCCAACACAAGCTAGGGGTTGACCGAACTGTACCAACTATCTCTAAAGTTGTCTAGCAATGACATGGCCGAGTAGTGCAGACAACACCCTCTACACTATTGTACATGCCCTAAAAACAGAGGGAACCAGATCCTCTTACTTTGCCCACCTTACGTTCTCTGACTTTCTCCCCATGACACGTGGGTCCGGTGTGTGTTGGGATCCATTTGTCGGTGACGTCAGAGGATCCCGTTCCCGGCGTCTGCAGGCCGTTGCCGCCGTAGTGTGCATCCATGGACTCGATCTGCACCGTTCCTTACGATTGAAAATGACGTGGTGCATGGACTAGGTGTTTTGTCTCAATGTAACTGCATGAAACAATGGACATTGTCTAGTGGGGCCGCGTTCACCAGCCCGGTGCATGAAGCGCTCGACGCAGCCCTGCACGCCTCGTTTTTTCAGAGTAGAGAACGTCACAGAAGAAGAAAAGAGTAAACAACGTCGCGTCGCATTTGCAGCCATGCACGCCTCGTTTCAGAAACACGAGTCGCGTCGCATTTGCAGCCCTCCACGCCTTGTTTTCAGAAGATACGCATAAATGCATGCAGCCAGGCAGGATTTCGCGTGAGACTTTGGATTTCTTCGCATCACCTCTTTAATACACGCATGCAACGTCGCATCAACTTTGACTGCCTAATGCACACGCTCGTACTCCGTATCACCACCTACGCCTACGCCTTTTCTACACTGCTTTGACCATGCATCGACTGTTCTACACTGCATCCAACGTTTTCACACAGTTTGCTTCATCTACCCCAATTAATTCACGTCTCATTGTGTCTTTAAATAGCCCGTTTCACTCGTCCTCCATCTTCTCATCCCTCTCCATCCCCTTTCCTTCTCTCCCTTCAAACCCCGAACACCATGTCTTCCTACTCTCTCCCTTCTAGCCCCGAGTCGGTCTCCGACGAGGACAACCACCCCAAAGATCGGTCTTGGTACGAGGCCGATCATACGCCGGAGTATGTCGAATCTCCCAAACGGAAGCGATCGCCGTCGCCGCCCTTCGTCCATCGTCCCGACCCCGTCCCTTCGTCCACCGCCCCCAAGACTTTGGACCTCTCCCCCAGGACGAACCGCCGCCACAAGAAACTGGAGCGGCTGGAGAAGAAGGAGTCGAAGGCGAAGGAGGAGGCGAAGGCTTTATGGGCCAGCATCAAGCAGGCCCGTGAGAGCGAGGAGGAGAGGATGCGGGCTGAGAACCGCCGCGCCCGCGTCAAGCAGGAGATGGAGGCCAGGGCGGCGGAATGGAGGAAGTAGGGCGCCGGAGGGCGGCAAGGGCTCCCGCATGCAGAGCGGGAGCAGTTAGGGCTAGGCCTTTTTTTAAAATTAAATGTAATGTCCCTGGGGCCCCACTGAATATATGTAAAGTGGGGCCAGTTATCCTTTCTAAGTATGTTTAATTATATATAAAGTTGTGTTCTTATATTTGTCCAAATGTACCCACTGTTTAGAAGTTTTATCCTTTCTAATTATCGCTTTAAAATCTGCACATTGTAACCAAAATTTACGTATAAGAGATGTGATGCATTATGTTTTCTAAGATAATATATAAATTTCAGTTGATCACAGTATATATTTTATATTATTAATACGAATAATTTGATGGTTTAATAAATGGATAATGTGTAGTCTGCATGTAGTGATTAATAAATATAAATGGATAATGTGTAGTCTGCATGTTAACATTGAGCCTCATTTAACATTGGGCCGCAAGCAACGGTCAACAGCTGGGGCCCACATGCAGCGCCAACCGTCAACAGCTGGAGCACACAACCGCGCCAACGCTCAACAGCTGGGGCCCACAGGCCGCGCCTGTTGATCTATGATGGGTCCCACAGGTAAGCATCCTAACGGGGGCAGAAAGTTACGGTGGGAGCAGCGAAACGAGTCATTGCGCACAGACTAGGGGCAAAACTAAGGTCGGTTTGGCGCTAGGGGTAAAACTGGGGTCGTGGTACCGACTGAGGGCACCCTGTTAAATAACCCTATTGTATAGACCTTTCCATCAAGTTCGGACTTTTGGTCTGCATGGCTAGTGCAGCAATTCTATAATATCAACACATGTTAAACAAAAAAATGCAAGACAAAGTTTTGTTTCACATGAATTGGAGAGTAAAATAATGTAGTTTTTTCTACTAGAAGGGTGAAGACCCGGCCTCTACATGGATTCACACATTGCCAAGAAATCTACAAATCCGTGCCAAAATTCGACTAACAAAAAAGAACCAAAAGATATCCAAAATTGATCCGCCTCACATTCCTATCTTCAAAGTCCTACCACAAACCTCTAACATGTGACCGAAAAACAAACACCACATTCCACCTAGATATCTCCTTCGAGAAGAGATCGTTGCACGCGCGGTGATGTTAAAAAAGACGCATGCATGTCGACATTGCTCGATCGAGCTGAGAGATCTTGCGATTCCAACCGGAGTACATGCAAACTTGTCATAGAGAATGTCACTGCGAGCAACCTCTCCATCTGCCGGTGTCATAGCTGCTATTTGGTGCGCCACATGTAGCAACTTAAAAATTCAGAAAAAAAAAAGGCGGCAACGCTTGCGGGATTTTTGTGGAACACGTTGCGTTCGGTGGCGGAGCAGGGCACGGGAGAGGAGGACCGCGGAGAGGAGGGCTCTGGAGAGGAGGACAACAGAGAGAAGGACACCAGAGAGGAGGACATCGGAGAGGAGGACGGCGGAATGGAAGGCGCCAGAGAGGAGCACGCGGGAGAGGACGGCGTCGGAGAGGAGCACACATGAGAGGATGGTGCCGGAGAGGAGCACATATGAGAGGAGGGCGTTGGAGAGCAAAAGGCCGATTAAGGGAGGCAGGAGCACCTAGCAGTGTCGGCGGGGCGAAGAATCAGGGAAAAGGAAGGGGCAAGAAAGAGAAGGGAGAAGGGAGAGTAAAGAAGGAAATGGAGTAGGGAGAGGGAAGAAAGAAGAGTGGGAGAAAGGAGGAGCATAAGTATAAAAGGAGGTAAGTGATGAGTGGGGCTCAAATTTAAGATTCGAATCCCGCCCTAACTTAGCCGTGGCGCACGAGTATGGGGTGCGCAGTGCTATCATTTCTCCATTTTGTTGATTTTGTAGGAAAAATCTCGTTTTTGGCATAATATTTTTTTTTTGAATTTTGAGAGTCTGACAAAACTTCACTGGGTAAACCCATGTGAAATCGAATAGAAAATTGGCTCTAGTTTTTTTAATATATTAAACTTTTTTTCGACCGTATGCAAAAGTAATGTCCGTTTTAATTTGTTTCATGGTTTTTTGCAAAAAAAAAAATCAAAATTCATATTTTTTAAAATTATATATACCAACTTGACCCTAAATCCTAACTATATCCTAAAGGATTTTTTTAAGTTGTTATCATCTTCTTTATTTTTTTCAAAACTGAAAAGACGGTCCAGTCGGGGGGAGGGGGTGTTGGTGCGCCACTAAGGCCCATACACATGGCGCACCATAGGGCCGTGCGGCACGGCTAATCCTCGGCACCTAGCTTCCCCCCACCTATTGCCATAGTTGAAAATACCGAATCGGCAATCAAACCAGTGAGGATGTCAATTCAGGTTTTTATCGGTCAGGCCGTCGGTTCCTTGGTTCGTTAGCGACAAAAAACCGGAATTTTTGAGCTAAATCAAAAAAATATTGACCTCATATCAACTAAATAAACATCCTATAGGATGTAATCCATTAATAGATCACTTATTGTTGCCTTCTTAGCTGGTTATTGAGCCTTATAGCATGCGTTGGCTCGAGTTAAGAGGTTCAACACCTTATTTATGCAGAATTATTTCAACATTTTCCTCTTTTTATTAAAAGGCCAATGGACGTTAAAAAAAACTGGACAAGGCGCTGATTACGGTTTTTTCCGGTCGAACCGCTAGTCCGGTTCGGTTTTTAAAACTATCCCTACAGATGGGGTGCGAGACACTGTGGTGTGCCACAGGTATGGGCCTTAGTCGCGTCACGGCTATAAGAGGGCACCTTCGCCACCCCGTCTACCTATAGGGGTGGTGCGCAACATTTTTTTGGTGCGCCAGGCTATAGCCTTACACGAGTACTTAGCCGTGGCGCACAAAAGTAAGGTGCGGTGAGGATCCACCTATAGCCATTTTCCTAGTAGTGGCAGTTGTGCACCGGATGAAGACCCTTCCTGTAGGTAGCTGCTTGTGGGGCGGCGCCATGCCGCTCTCTGGCGCCCGAGCTCCGCTACCGCGTTGTACGGGCGTCGCGCTTCCAAGTGGCGTCGGAGGCGATTGCGGATGTGAGCATCTTCTTGTATTCGCCGTTGTCTATCGAGTTGTCGTCGTGGCACCCTGAAGCGGACGCATGGCCGTCGTGCCCCAAGGAACTCGAGCCGCACCACATCCTCGTCAGCGGTGGTGGGAAATGTGAGTGATTTCTCGTCGGAGAGGGAAACGATTTCTCGTCGGAGGCGACTAGGGCTTTCAGATTGGGAACTGAAAACGTGCGCTCAACGCTAGATGTAGAGGTCTCAGGGTAGCATTTAGGGGCGACTGGAAAATGTTTTCAGTCGGGCTAGGTATACGGGCACTACAGGAATCGGCCTATATGCCGACGGCCAAATTCTATGCCGACGGCAATTTGTCGGGGCCGTCGGCATAGGTCGAGTGAGAAAATCTCAAACTGCGAAAAACAAATATTGCTATGCCGTCGGCCTTTTGTTTTTTGTTTTTTTTAGCTACGCCGACGGCTGCCGTCGGCATAGACCCTAAGAGGGAATCCTGGATTGCGAAAAAAAAAATTTGAGCTATACCGACGGCAAAGCCGTAGGCATAGCCAAGCTCAATTTTTTTTTGACTTAATCACCGTTTTGATCATAACTTTTGCATTCCAACTCGGATTTTGACGTTCTTTAGCTCGTTTCGAAGAGGAGAAACATATCTAAATTATCATGCATATTGTTAAAACTAAATAATTAGAAAAAAATCATGAGAAATAACGCAACTGACAATAATGGGTTAACAGTTTCGTCTGAGAGGGTTAACAGTTTCAAAAGAGGTGGATGAAAACCTTTTCAGAGGAAAATAATTTGTTATTTGTGAATATAACATGGTATAGTATATTCAAAAAATGCATCTCCTAGGTTTTGCAACATATTTGTGGTTGATGCTTCACAAAAAAAGCCATTTTTCACAGTCGGAGAATAGAAAATGGTTTTTTTATTCAACGAAAAGCAAAACTTTCTTCGGGAACATTTTCCGTGCTTCCAATATGCATGTTTGTGTGGAATATGGGCATATTTAAACAAACTATGCCATGGATTTGGCCATTACACCCGTCATTTGGCCCGAAACCCTAGAATGTTCGTAGGAGATAGCTCATTTATGTGAACATATTTTCAACACAACCGTCGTATTCCAAGTTTATTATTTTTGGTGGATACTAGGACATATATAATGACACCACGCGAAGGTCTTGCATCATTTTGGGGTTTTTTAAATTTTCTGGAATTTTCTAAGTCGGTTTCATGAAAAAGTCAAGACGGCGGGCATGACCGTTCGTAGCTAGGGCTTGAATATTGAGAAACTCTTGGTGTATCTCTGATGAAATAGGTAGTTGTGTACCTAAAAATGATTTTTCCAAAAATCATGAGCAAACTAGGAGGCACCTGTAGTTCAAATTTGACCCGTTTCCAGCTGAATCGGCAGAAACTTGTGTTCTTCAAAAGAGGTGGATAAAAACCTTTTCATAGGAAAATAATTGGTTATTTGTGCATATAACATGGTCTAGTATATTCAAAAAATGCAGCTCCTAGGTTTTGCAACATATTTGTGGTTGATGCTTCACAAAAAAGCCATTTTTCACACTCGGAGGATGGAAAATGGTTTTTTTATTCAGTGAAAAGGAAAACTTTCTTCGGGAACATTGTCCGTGCTTCCAATATGCATGTTTGTGTGGAATATGGGCATATTTAAACAAACTATGTCATGGATTTGACCATTACACCCGTCATTTGGCCTGAAACCCTAGAATGTTCGTAGGAGATAGCTCATTTATGTGAACATATTTTCAACACAACCGTCGTATTCCAAGTTTATTATTTTTGGTGGATACTAGGACATATATAATGACACCACGCGAAGGTCTTGCATCATTTTGGGGTTTTTTAAATTTTCTGGAATTGTCTAAGTCAGTTTCATGAAAAAGTCAAGACGGCGGGCATGACCGTTCGTAGCTAGGGCTTGAATATTGAGAAACTCTTGGTGTATCTCTGATGAAATAGGTAGTTGTGTACCTAAAAATGATTTTTTCTAAAAATCATGAGCAAACTAGGAGGCACCTGTAGTTCAAATTTGACATGTTTCCAACTGAATCGGCAGAAACTTGTGTTCTTCAAAAGAGGTGGATAAAAAACCTTTTCAGAGGAAAATAATTGGTTATTTGTGCATATAACATGGTCTAGTATATTCAAAAAATGCAGCTCCTAGGTTTTGCAACATATTTGTGGTTGATGCTTCACAAAAAAAGCCATTTTTCACACTCGGAGGATGGAAAATGGTTTTTTTATTCAATGAAAAGGAAAAATTTCTTCGGGAACATTGTCCGTGCTTCTAATATGCATGTTTGTGTGGAATATGGGCATATTTAAACAAACTATGCCATGGATTTGACCATTACACCCGTCATTTGGCCTGAAACCCTAGAATGTTCGTAGGAGATAGCTCATTTATGTGAACATATTTTCAACATAACTGTCGTATTCCAAGTTTATTATTTTTGGTGGATACTAGGACATATATAATGACACCACGCGAAGGTCTTGCATCATTTTGGGTTTTTTTTTAAATTTTCTGGAATTTTCTAAGTCGGTTTCATGAAAAAGTCAAGACGGCGGGTATGACCGTTCGTAGCTAGGGCTTGAATATTGAGAAACTCTTGGTGTATCTCTGATGAAATAGGTAGTTGTGTACCTAAAAATGATTTTTTCCAAAAATCATGAGCAAACTAGGAGGCATCTGTAGTTCAAATTTGACCCGTTTCCAGCTGAATCGGCAGAAACTTGTGTTTTTCAAAAGAGGTGGATAAAAACCTTTTCAGAGGAAAATAATTGGTTATTTGTGCATATAACATGGCATAGCCTACGCCGACGGTTTTTTATGTGCCGACGGCCATTTGACCATGTGCCGACGCCGGATAGGCCGACGGCAAGGTGCCGACGGCGGCCGTCGGCACAGCCTGTGCCGACGGCTTTTTAGCCTGTGCCGACGGCTTATGGCCGTCGGCATATGGACCAGGGCCTCTGCTCTGACTCGAAAAACAGACCGACCACGTATATCCATAAGAGTTTTTCAGCTCCGCTCAGTTTACTATCACTGCTAGAGTAGCTGAGCCGATTACAATGGGTTCACTTGGGGCAGCCCCTATGGGGCAACTTGGAGTCGAGTGAGAGCCAAGTTTAGCACGTACGACATGGCATAGTAGTGTTGTTCCATTACCATCGTCGGAAGAGTACCGATGTGTCACAACCAGCAGTTGTTACCCTGGTCAGCTCTCTATGATTTTTACCCTGGTTGCTTCCCGGTGCGCACTAATATTTCCTGCACACTTTATCCTCACTCGTGGGCGCCCAGGAAATTTTTCACTTTGTCCTCACTAGTGTGCACCTAGGAAGACGACAGTCACCTATCCCAAAATTCCTCCAAACAAACCACGCTTAACATCAGAGTTTTGTCGAGAGGAGCTTCTGAAAAAGAAGTTACCACTTGTTGATATGGTTATTCAATCATATTCTATTAAGACCGAAGTCAGGATCTCACATGTTGCAACGCTGAGTGTCCATCGCGTCACCGACTGTGATCGGCTCAATCGTCTCGGACACAGAGGCAGCCGCCAGAACATTCTTGGCCATGGTATGGAAGACTCCGGTGTCGATCATACCCTGAGACGCGAAGGCATTGTTGAAACTATGACGCAGCTGCTTGGGAACTGCCGAGGTCTGTCGAAGTTGTCACGCATATTATCGCTGCATCGTACGTGTGCTTGCGCCGAAAAGCCTCTGCCGACTTATTGTCGTCGGTTTTTCCTACGATGGGCGTGTGAGGAGTCTGTCCGCGACCTCTTTGGCCGTTAGATCTTGTTGGCCATGCTAGAGTCGTCGGTGTTCTCATTGATCATGAACACTTGTGCATTTGTGAAGGAGTTGTTGGTGTTCCTATTGGACCCAGAGTCTAGGATGGGTAGGAAGGATTTAGAGTCAACTACGCCGATGAAGAAGCGGAGACTGCAGAGACGGGCAACAGCATGCCCGCGCAGACAGTACCTTATGTACATCTCGTCGCTAGATTCTTACTACACTGGTAGAAAAAAGTCCTTTCATACGCCCCCTTTAGTCCACAAAATGTCCGAACCGTGACTAAAGGGGTCTTTAGTCGCGGTTCGGGAGGCGACCCGTGACTGAAGGTCTTGAGTAGCGGTTGGGGAAGCGCGCGGAGGGCTTTAGTCCCGGTTGGCCTGCCCACCCGCGACTAAAGGTCCGAACTGCTCGTCTCCCAGCCTTTAGTCTCGGTTGGCTTGGCCACCCGCGACTAAAGTTCCAAACTGCTCGCCTCCTGCGCGGTTCTAATTCGCGAGCAAGAGCCAGAAGGCCTCATTGCTACAGTGCGCGCGCGGCTCTCTGTTCTTCTTCCTCTCTTCTTCTTCCTCCACCCATGGATTCTCCCGTTTTCAAGATTCTCCATGTGGCCACACCATGCGGCAATAATCTCCACGTCGCCTATACCAACAAATGCGAGAGGCTCCCCGAAGCTCTTGACCGTTTGACTAAACTCTATGAAGCCGATGAACACCACAAGTTCTTTGGACTTGATCTCAATTACACGGCCAATCAAAAGGATGTGGCCGTCATCCAGATTGCTTACAAGGAAACCGTTCTGGTCTTCCAGTGGGCAAGGTACGCACACAATCTCTTGTAGGATAGTTGTTGCATTTTCGATTTGTTGTTGCATTGAAAGAATACACTTGTTGCAACAATATCTAACATGTGTTCCATTTTTGTTGTTGCAGTAGTGCAAAGAAATGTTCAGAACTTATGGATTTTCTTGTCAACAAAGGTTTCGACTTTTGTAGCGTCGATATCACAAATGACCGGCAGAAGATGATGCGCACCTGTAATATTGAGATACCTGAAGACCACTACATTAATCTTCAGGACTTGATCCATTTTGATGAGCTGGACGGGCACAAGACCGGGATGGCTCAGATGGCAACTGCCTTCATCCACCACGACTACAGAACGATGAAGACTTGTTTCCCCTCAAGGAATCACAACTATTGGGGGAAGAACCCACTTGACCTGATCAATCTCGAGTATGCAGCAATAGATGCATATGTTGTGTTCGAGTTGTTCCGCATCTACTCTTCGGAGCTCGAGTAGATGTTGTTTGTGTACCGCATCTATGTACCGCTATGTTGCGTTCGAGTTGTTCCCCTCGAGTACTACTATTATGTAATGGATATATGTCCTGTATTATTTCTATTAATTCCTATATTATTTCTATATGAAAAACAGAAGGTTACTTAAATATCTCAAAACCTTGTGAGAGAAGAAGACTAATGAAATGGCTCAAATAAAATCAAGGGTTAAAAAGGACATGATGCATTCATAAGGCTGGAAAATAGAAAAGATTTAGGAAAGAGGAAACAAAAGATTTCCTAAGATTAAGAAATATGACCACTTAATCTAGATGCATTCATAAGGACTGAAAACCAGTGAGATAGTTTTATTTTTATGAATTTTTTGATATACTATTTGTATTTTTAAGATGGTAAAATGAATTAGTTTTATTTTTCTGAATTTTTTAATATATTATTTGTATTTTTAAGATTGTAAAATGATTTAGTTTTATTTTTCTAAATATTTTTTAGAAATAATACAAATTAAAAAGTTAATGTTTATTTATTTATTCAAAATTATTATTACATCATTACTTTTGTTTATTAAAAGATTTATTTGAAATTCAAACAATAAATAAATGTGGCATCGACCAAAATGTTAATAGGATTGATATGATACTAGTATCACATATATGCGAGCGAAACACTTGGATGCGGGACGGTATGGAACTCGGAAGTTAAGCGTGCTAGAGTAGCGGGAGGATGGGTGACCGAGCGGGAAGTTTGACCACGAGTAAGTAATTTGACTAGAGATAATTGTAGTTAGACACTAAGAAAATAATAATTTTTTTTTAAAAAAAGGAGTGAAAATTGGAGTGAAAAATAATTAGAAACCCAAATGAATTAAAATAATAACGAAATAGTCTGTAGTCCCGATTCGTGTGACTAAAGGTCCTCCGCCCCCGGCGCACGCCAGCCGCCCACGTGGACGGGTTTTTAGTTGTGGTTCGTAAGAGGCGCGACTAAAGGGGGGCCTTTAGTAGCGCATATTTAGTCCCGGTTGCACGGCCGGGATTAATGGCCTTTGCGAACCAGGACTAAAGGCCTATTTTCTACCGGTGCTATAGCGCCCAGTTCCAAAATCCCGGGATGGGTACTGCTGCAAGATTCCCTCGACTTGACACTCTAGCGCATCGATCGGTGCTAGATACATCCGATTGAACGAATAATTAATAAGGATAGGAAGGAGTATATGTGAGGGCTATAATCATAATCACATATTCATAATGTATTAACTTAGTTATATAAGATATACATAATGTATATTAACGTAGTTATATAAGATGTACAAATAATTAACAGTTTAAATAGTAGTTATTCATGACATAATTCAGTGGTACTAAAATCAGGTCGCTATGAGACGTACTCGCACCTCACAACAACAGTTTAACCATCAACGGTGGTTGATTTTGGCTAAGAAATTGGCCGAGTTGACAAATTTTGGACCGAAATTTTTGGTCTCCTGGATAGGATATAGCCAGGCTAAGGGGCAAAATTGGGGCTATATTCATTTAGCCGGGCTATTTGCAGCTATTATCTATTCAGGCTATATGATGGCTCTAGCCGTAGCCCCGAGCCTCTCGGAATGCTATAACCAGGCTATAGCCGGCTATTTAAAACTTTGCATAAAACCTAAACAACAATGACTTCTAGCTACCGGCCCATGTGAGCTAGAGGTTTATTACCAAATAATGATTATTTTAATATGAAAATTGTTTTCATATATACTAAGTAAATTATTCAGTACCAAGCACACAGTTAGTTATAAGATTTTTGTTGCATATATGTGGCATCTGCAAGATGAAAAGGCAAAGAAGCAAATTTCTAAACATTCGATAATCCTTTGGCCTTTTCTCTAAGAAAATAACGATAGAAACTAAACAATGATGACTTCTGGCTCCCGGCCCATGTGAGCTTGGGAGATTTATTCCCATTAAAATGTATTTTCATATATTATTTTTTTCGTAAATTTCCCAAGTAAATTATTGAATAGCTGCACTCAAATAGTTCAGTATTTTTTTCTATGCCTACCATTTGTATTAAGAAAAAGCAAAACAGTTTGCCATAATGGCGACTTTTCCAACCTTACTCGGATATAAATAGTGTAACTGTCAACCCGGGAGCCGTTTTGAGATTTGGGAGTAGTACCAAAGAAAGTTGTGTTCCCTGAAAGAAGCTGTGTTTTTCTACAACTAATTTATGATTTCACTGAATCCATACGTTAATCTCATAACCTTAAGCAGTTTAAAATGACACAATTCTTTTTTCCTTAGCAGTAAGATTATACTTAAATACAAGAAAGGAGAGAAACAGGCAGTATTACAGATTCTTAGTAAGGAACTCACCAGCAAGGTTGTTGTACCCAATCTGTATTACTCCAAGTTCGGTGAAATTCCAGATTGACGAGGGAATTGGGTCAGAGAAGTTACAACCTTGGATAGCCAGATCTTCCAATTTTGTAAGATTTCCGATCCATGAAGGAAATTGCTGCAAGGTAGAGCCAGAGCCACAATTTCGTATGGTATTGGCCCAGAGAAAGTGGAACTAAAGAATTCCAAACTTGCCAAATTAGATAGATTGCCGATCCAAGAGGATCCTCACCGAGTAAATTCATAGCAATCTAGCTCCAAAGCTGTCAGTTGCTTTAGATCGCCAATCCCAGATAGTACTGCCTTCTCTGAGCCACAACCATTTAGTTGCAATTTATTCAACAACTGAAGCTTACTTAATGAAGAGAGCTCCTTGGAAATTCCTGCCGTGTTAAGGCCCAAACTCTCCAAAGAGCTGAGGTTGAAGAGTACAGGGTCAAGACTCTTCATGCTAACCTCACCGAGGTCTAGGGAAATGACTCTTCCTGAGGCCATGTCACAGGTGACGAGTGGCCAGCGGCAGCAGTCACTTCCAGCTCGCCATGACGAAAACGAAAAGGCTTTTAGATGGATGTGGATGAATGAGCGCTTTAGCTGGAGGAGGGCAGAAGCCTGATCTGGGAGGCAAGGGGTTGTGGTGTTATGCAACTTCTGCTTGGCTGCGGTACCTATGGAGTAGGAGCATATGAGGAGGATCAAGAGGGCACGGAGGTGGTGTTGCTTAGCAGGAGTCATTTTGCTACTGGGTTGCCTCTTGCTCAATGGTGTGAAGTGTCTATATATAGGGGAATTGCCAGTTTGTGTGTGGATATTCTTACATAAATTCATCAAATTTTGTGAGGCCGTGGACGAAACCGAAGAATGTGAAATGCCTATGTTGTTTTGCTAGACGGATTCAGTACGTCAAGTGGACTCGCATTGCCGTGTATGGCTGCCAGTTTTCTTTTTTTCTTGCAAAGTTTAAATATTTATCATCATCACCGATCGCGTAAAGTTGAAACTTCAATTTGTCGGGGAAAATTTTCTATGGTTGGAAAACATAACTAATGATATAGAACAAGGAGCCGGTTGGGAAGTGAGCATAGCTCAACTGGTTGGGGGAGTGAAGGTACAAACCCAACACCCAAGTTCAAGTCCTCATGGGCAGTGAAATTCTCCCCCAATTTTCCATGAGTGGGATTTACCGCTTTATAGGCTAAATTTTGGCGTGATCACTTTGCTACCCAAAAAAGATGATGCAAGTCGAATAGAGCAATATAGACCTATATGTCTCCTTAATGTGAGCTTTAAGGTGTTCACAAAGGTGGGCACAAATAGAGTTACCTCTATTGCTAGTCGTATTATTAAACCAACTCAATCTGCTTTTTTGCCAGGAAGAAATATCTTAGAAGGGGTTGTGATTTTACATGAAACCATACATGAGTTAAAAAGAAAGAAAATGAATGGTGTGCTCCTCAAAATCGATTTTGAGAAAGCATACGACAAGGTTAATTGGTCCTTTCTCCAACAAGTTTTAAGAATGAAAGGATTCTCACCTTCGTGGTGTGAATGGGTAGGTCGTTTTGTTTAGGGTGGTAGCGTTGGTATTAAAGTTAATGATGACATCGGTCACTATTTTCAAACGCTCAAAGGATTAAGACAAGGAGATCCGTTATCTCCTATCTTATTCAATTTGGTAGCTGATATGTTGGCCATTCTAGTTGCTTGTGCCAAAGAGGATGGCTAAGTGGGTGGGCTTATACCACATTTGGTTGAAGGTGGGGTCTCAATCCTAAAATATGCTGATGATACCATTCTGTTTTTTGGAACATGATATTGATAAAGCTATTAATATGAAACTTATCCTAGCAATGTTCGAAGAATTGTCAGGATTAAAGATTAACTTTCATAAGAGTGAGTTATATTGCTTTGGGGATGCGGTAAACTCACAAGATGAATACCGTCATATTTTTGGTTGTGATATCGGTCACTTACCTTTTAAATATTTAGGTATTCCAATTCACTATAGAAAATTACTGAATAAGGAATGGAAGGCGGTGGAGGATCGTTTTGAGAAAAAATTGGGGTCATGGGCTGGGAAGTTGTTGTCTTATGGAGATCACCTAGTGCTGATTAACTCAGTTTTGACTAGTTTACCTATGTTTCTTCTGTCCTTTTTTCAGATACCTGTCGGGGTACGCAAAAGGCTAGATTTTTATAGGTCTCGTTTCTTCTGGCGGAGTGATAATAAGAAACGAAGGTATAGATTGACGAAATGGAATATAGTATGTAGGCCCAAAGATCAGGGGGGCTAGGTATTGAGGTGCTAGATATCAAGAATATATGTTTATTAAGCAAATGGTTTCATAAGTTGCTAACCGAGAAAGGAGTGTGGTATGAGCTTCTTTCAAATAAGTATATTGGCGATAAACCGTTATCCCTGATATCTATGAAACCAAATGACTCCCGTTTTTGGAGAGGTCTTATGAAAATCAAAAGACATTATTTTGATCGTGGCTCTTTTCGGTTAGGGGATGGTCATCAGGTGCGGTTTTGGGAGGATATTTGGTTAGAAGATGAACCGTTATCTCATCAATATCCATCCTTATATAATGTGGTTCGACATCGCGGCGTCACGGTAGCAAACGTGCTATCCAATGCCCCTTTAAATATCAGTTTCCGAAGAACCATTACGGGGCCAAGACGGGCTCTTTGGTTACATTTAGTGGAACGTTTAATGTATGTCAACCTGTCTGATGAGAAAGATGAATTTCAGTGGAGGTTAACTACGAATGGATGTTTTTCTGTTAAGACTATGTATGTCGATTTGATGCATGGGTCCACACCATACTTGCGTAAGTATCTGTGGAAACTTAAGGTACCGCTGAAAATTAGAATTTTTTTGTGGTTGCTTAACCATAAAGTCATTCTCACTAAAGATAATTTGATCAAACGAAATTGGACAGGATGTAGAAAGTGTGTTTTTTGCGACCAAGATGAAACCGTTCATCATCTGTTTATATCTTGTTCTTTTGTGCGGCATATATGGAGACTTGTGCACTTTACCTATAGTATCCCCCCCCCCCCGACCTCCATCGCGAATATGTTCGGTTCATGGTTGAATGGAATTGATAAAAAGACAAAGGTACGTATACGAATAGCCGTTGCTGCTGTTCTTTGGGCGGTTTGGAATTGCAGAAATAGCGTTGTGTTTGATAAGAAAAAGGGAATTCATTTTTTTGCAGGTTATCAATATGGCGGTCTCCTACATTCACCTGTGGTCCTTCCTCCTACCTGCGAATCAGCGAGGACTTATGGGTTCAGGATGTGCTCGAATGATAGCAGTCGTTCGGGCTATCTACAGCCGGGGTGGGTGGCTTAATGAGAGACGTTTAGATGCATAACTTTGTAATCTTTATTTGGCTGGTTTTTGTGGCCACTCTGAGTGACCCGTGATTTGTACGTTAAAAATATTTTTACACTCCTTTTAATAAAGTCCAGCCGCGTGCATCAATTTGATGCAGAGGCTGGGGCCAAGGCTCCCATTTCTTAAAAAAAAAAAAAGAACAAGGAGCCGGAAAAAGGTGCAGGGATAAGGCGCAGAGCCCAGCCTGCAACTGAGCCAAGAGGACGAACGTACGTAGAAGAAACTCAGTACCATAAAAGAAGGGAAGTAGGAGAAAACACAGCACAGGCATGTTATCCCACTCCATTCCTTGGATCAGATCGAAGCTATCATGAGGTCCAATCGAAGAGCTTAGCATGCTCACAGCGTCTCGTCCACACACACCATTACCGTGGTTGTCACGGGCCACGTATGTTATCGCATCAAAGGAGATTACCCCAGACTCCAGTACAAGTCAAACGTATGTTCGGCCAATACCGTACGGCGCGGCGTACGCGACAGGGTTCATGTTATGGCCACACTTGACTTGACCTGAGCGACCACCTCCCGTGTCGGGTCCAGGGGTCCGTGCGGTCGGCAATCAATCACACACAGACCTATCTCCAATGGCCGGTCGCGCGTCCCAGAGAACCACACCACACATTACTGCCGGGGCACGGGGGGCAGGTCTCCATGCATGGGATCAGAGCTCATCGGCGACCTCGATATATGCCGCCAGATAGGGCGTGGATGCGGTGCACAAGGGTTGTGAGTTGCGACCGCGCCGTGTAGAAAGTAGCGCGTGTGCGAGCGGCCGAGCGCCCATCGTCGTCCATGGCTCGCGGTTACATTTGCCTTTGGGCGGCAGTGGCGCCTCACGCTGGGAATGGGGACAGATCCGCACCGAACCCAGTCCAATCCTCCCAGCGTCAGCTAATTACCCAACCCGCACCCCTCCACTAATCACATTCGGAAATCCAAACCCGCACCAAACCGCATGCTCTATGCCCCCAAACCGCACCAACCCATGTAGCTTTTGCGGTTTGAAACCGCTGATCACTCCATTCCAAACCCATGGGCCATGGATGCCAGTACGTTACAATACAGTGGCACACCACATACGTACAGTCCTAAGGCTGAGGATTTACACAGCCACAATACACACGGTACTGCTACCCAACATCTAAAAAAACTGTAGACGTATGCCTGTATTATTAGATCATCTAAATAGTCTAGTTAAATTTGAACGAATATTACACCAGAATTTGCACAGAATACTACAAAAATGCTCCCAGCTTGACGGAGGTCAGCAGGGCGACGGCGGCAATGCTCCCAGCTTGTCTAGTACACCTGCAGCCAATTGAATAGAGTGAACCTCTAGTATTGATAACGATAACAGAAAAGGTATATCTCATTTTCAGAACCAAAGGCATGATAGCTGGGCAATGTGATGATTAACTGATGGCGCCTAACTTAATTAACACAAATATTAGTAGCCTCACAACTTCATGTTCATAACAGAACAGCCATACAAGATCAGTAGCAAGTGAATAAGCAGGCTAATCAGGCATAGGTTGCAAGCATGTATTGGAACAGGGGCACTACAGTAGGAATTTTGAACATTTTTCTAGACTGAAAATTGATTACTGCAGCTATTCATGCCACGCCGACTATTAGATTTTTTTTTCCAGAAAGGAGATTGCACATCAATCAGCCTCTGCGATGCAAAATATTACACAATGTTCTGGTATTTTTTTTTAAAAGGGGAAGTACTTAGTAGACATGTTCTAGTATGGCGCAGATGAAACTTCACAAAGGACTGGCCCAGGTCATCTACTGTAAACTGAATGTAATCACAACCAAGTAGGCTGAGCTGTAATGGGTGTGTGGTGAAACTACAGGAACAGATGAAGTCTTCTCACACCTATCAGTACATTAAATACTAGAACATCTGCACTTGCATGTATTGGACTTCCAATATCGCAACCAATATGTGCAAGCAATGCACTTGCTACTGCACTACTTTTACTACTCCTAAAATATTCAGTTAAAGCGTGCAAGCACAAATCTTCGGTTAAACAAAATTTACTACTTCTAAATTATTAATCACAAGGAGCACTCAAGCACATTATATATGTTGCTTCAACTACACATACTCAAGTTAAATTCAACAGCCATGTAAAACAGTAAACAAAATACAAGCGCCACCTACACTAGTAAAAAGGGAAACAATAAGGGAGAAGACTAAAGGAGTATGGATATCACATACATCAGTTTTCAAACTAGAGATAATATTAAAAGAGCAAGAGAATGGTCAAGAGGGTCACCTAGGTGGGAAGGAGGGCAGTGCGGTGAGCTTGGCGCCTTCAAAATCTCTCTGACTAGACAATCTGAGCACCATGCTCTACGCTTTGACCTCCTGCTGAGCTTGAGCTTGGACCCGCTTCATTGCTCGGAACCTTAATGAGCCAGTCCTTTCCGCAAACTAAAGCTTCAACAGCATGTGGTTTTAGCGAGGCTCGTGATTCTCCTAAAACTCTTCCACCAGCACTGAATGCCGACTCTGATGACACGGTACTAAGCGGCACGGCAAGAAAGTCGCGAGCCATAGCTGAGAGCACAGGGTATTTTTCTGCATTTGATCTCCACCATGAAAGTATATCAAAGGTTTCCGTTGAATTCTCAATGAAAGTATCATCAAAGTATGCATCTAGCTCCGACTTTGGTTGAGTGTAGTTTATTCGCTTTGACTTGTATCGAGCAAACTCTTCTTCAAGTTTCCTTTTACCAAGAACAGGTGATCCCACATTGTTTACTTCACGAGACACAGATTGTTGGTTGCTTCGTTTCACTTGCTGCTCGTACAAATCATAGTATGACTTTATCGATTTGTTTATACTATCCATGCTCGTCTCAATGTCCTGGTAATGCTCACAATACTTTTCATAAAAGAAATCAAGGTAGAAATCCTTTTTCCTTGGATCTAGTACTGTGGCGATAACAAGCACATGATTGAGTTTAGTTTCTTTCCAATACTTATCAAACTTGTCATCCATAGAAAGGGCCAGATTCTCCATAAGTGCATTAACTTTCCACTGAGGATCCCTTAAGGCATTACGAATACACAAGATCATATGCAGGAATTGGTGCGAGGTTGGTTTTCTGTCGGCCGAGACCGCATTCGTAGCTTCTTCAAAAGCTCTAAGAAAATCACATATTACTTCAGCATTCTCCCACTCTTTCACGTCGGGTGCAACTTCACCATTCTCACTTGCATAACTGTTTAGCACAGACTTATATCTGATAGCTTTGACAAGCATTTCAAAAGTCGAATTCCAGCGGTGTGGAGTGTCAAGGCCAAGCGCAGCCTTCTGAGGTAGCCCCTTATTGTTGGCAAGAGCATTGAATTCCTGGACTCTACTGCCTGAAGAATTGACGTGCCTAAACAGGTCACGTATTCTCTCAATTGATTTCTGGATATGCTTAGTTCCATCTTGAACTAAGATGTTCAATATGTGGGCAGAGCATCTCACATGAAAATCGGCACCGCCTAACAATAAGCCATGGTCCGGAGTGTCCAAATAGGATTGAACTGCCGCTGTGTTGTTAGCTGCATTATCCAAAGTTAGAGTGAACAGTTTGTGCTTTATACCCCAGTCTGACAAGCAGTTGCAAAGAGCCTAGTTGACATTGAACAAAATATAGTCAGACAAAATATCAGGTTGGAGAAAGTGTACGAACATTTGTATAGTTGGATATTTTCAAGATAGATAGAGAAGTGTAACTAGGCACTAGGCAGCTGCACATTGAGTGCAAATCGGCACTATAGGGAGACTTCTTGACACCTACAGGGAGAATTCTTGAGTGCAAATACGAAAAGGAGGTGCTGTACTCTTTCCTGAATTCTTGTCAGTTAACTACAGATGTGCAAGACACAAGAAGATGGAGAATGGATACCTCCAAAATGTTCTCAGTTAAAAGACTATGGCTTAGGAAACCATCAAACAAAAGCATGTTCGGAAACCATCAAACGGAAACACAATCTAACATGCTTCCGTTTTATTCAAAGTGAATAAAATAGATTCTTTAGTACAAGTGAATATGGATTTTCACAGGAGTATATGATTTCCTAAATATGATTCCTTATTTGACTAGTCTTGATACGAAAACTTTTCCAGGTTCTGCTACCAGGGAAAAGTGATGATAAAAAATTCAGGTCAATAACGTGCAGTGTCATGTTTATAGGAAAAAAATTGAAAGCTAGAATAACATGTATTCTAGAACAGAGGAACTAGTTATTTGCATTTGTTCGTGGTTTCTGGTTAAGCTGTTAAAATTTCTTGGTAGAAAACTGAAAAGTTGAAGGGTGCATATTGTTTGTTATCCAGGGTTTTGATGGGTAACGGTGAAATTATTGCATTTATAATTTTGTTTATTATCCAAAGAAGAGGATGAATCCTCTGCACTCTTTTTCAACTTGGTGTTGTGCTAAACTATTATGGCCATGATAGATCCTTACTCCTAAGTTTTGTTGAATGGCAGAAAGCACATACATAAAGATTTTGCAAGCTATCATGTAGTTAGTAGTTGAAGAGACAGTTTCCTTCCAGTTAGCCAACACTATTAGTGATGCTTCTGGAATTCCTTTTCTATTTACATTTCCGCAGGCTGCACTAAAGGCTGCAAGGGAATCAAATGATGGAAGGAATGGGGACATAAAGCATGAACTCGAGGTAATGATACTACAAATCAACATATGGTGACCTCTATTGGTTTCTGTATGAACTCGAGATCATTCACGAGAGCTGCAAGTGTTATGTTAAGACCAAATGTTCAGAAAAGTATCACGTAAAGCAGAGATGGCTGTGAAACAAACGCCGGCCAAAAGCACACTTCTCAATATAATGCGCTGCAGTGCAGATCAGAACATGTGCACAAATAATACAAAGTATTGTGCAACGTTGTTTCACAAGAAACAAAAATAACCACCCATAAAGCAACCTGTTATTCCTTCGAAATCGCAAGACTAATCTGCTGAGAATCTTGATCCTGTCAAGCCCAACATCTAGACCATTCAACTCCTAGTCTGCAAACTATACCAAAACGAACCAGTCTTCAGAAATTCCTCAAACTGACGCTCAGCTCGGGATCTCGGGATAGAACGAGAGGACAAGTGAATCACTGTGAGGAATATGTCTCACCTGGGGACGTCGTCGGGGAAGAGGACCTTTTAGACTGGAAGGGGTGGCCGCCGGCGAGCGCGGGGCTGGGTCTCCGGCCTGCTGCGTGGACGGGGTGAACGTCGGCGAGCGGTGGGGCTAGGTTGTCGGCGAGCTGCGAGGATGGGGAGGGCAGGCGGCCGCCGCCGAGGAGAGAGAGGAAGGAGACGCCGGAGAAGGTGCCGGAGAAGAGGCGCGTCGGCGGCGATGGCGGAGCAGGACGGCGTCGGCGGCGATTGGAGTGAGGGGAACGAGGAGTGGTGTCTTCTGTGGGTTGAAACGGGGACGAGCCTGCGGGTTGACCCGCACCATTCCCGGCCGCACCACGCCGCTCCAGCCCATTTGTTTTCTGAACCCGCACCACACCAATCCATGTTATGATTTAGCCCACTAGAACCCAATCCATACGTGGCCAGATATGTTTCCGCACCAAAAAGCCCAAATATGGCCGCACTGGCGCCCCGGCACCCAACATCACGTAGCTTGACGTTCCACCCACCCATGCCCACAGAATCTCTTGGATATATTTCTCCTTTGATTGAGACCAAGTAACATTCATTCATTAATGTCAAAAGACAAAAGTAAAATTCATTCATGAAGTCTCGAGCTACGTGGCGAACTCTGCTGGAAAAAAAAAATCTTAGACGACCCAGCACGGAACGACCCCATCGATCATGGACCCTGCTGATTACCGTAGGATTTGATTACGGTAGTACTACACCTACGGACAAATTTCCTACGGGCTGTCCTAGGGACATACATGTGCGCTCCCAAAACGGCCCCCCTAGTTTCACTCAAGGCCCACCATCTAAACCACTCACCTAATCTCGTAAGATATGTTCCTAATCCACGTCCGTAGATGTAGCACCGCTCATTTGATTATAAGTCAAAAAAGAAACGAACTTTGGCGGCGGGAATTGATTATGTTTGCCACATGTAAAACTCTGGACATGGTCCACGACTGCGTCATTTAGGATTAGTTTCTAGAGGTATATACAGGTTTAGTACCACAACTTGCGCTTCGCGTGCAATTTAGTCCCACTTCTTGCAAATCGTGCACCGAAAGTCCCACTTCTTGTTAATCGGGTACAATTTGGTCCTGGACGAATCGGGTGCTGACATGTGGCCGCTGACGTGGATTAAGTGATATGCAACGCTGTGGCAGATACCCCCCCTGCACTAATCCTTCCCGCAATACAGACCAAAATGTGAAAACAGAAAAGAATCCCCAATCGCATCGAACCCTATCCCTGGCTCTGTCCCGGCGGCGGCGACTCGAAGGCTTCCGGCGGCGGTGACTCTAAGGCTTCCGGCGGCGGCGACTCCAAGGCTTTTCCGGCGGTGGCGATTCTAATTGATGGCTCGGGGAGAAAGGCCGGAGGTGTCTGTGGCGGCGGCGAGCGGAGGAGCACGGAGGCGGGCGCATGGGAAATCTCCGGCGACGTCGACGGCTAATGGACGTCCTCAAGCTGTCGGCCGCGCCGTGGTTAGCTCGATTCTCCTTGTCAATTTTATTGATTGTGTCTGTCCTGTGACTTTCTTCCCTGTGATTTCTTGCTGTAAACAAGTGAACTTCTTGTGCCTGCCCTGTGATTACTTGCTTGTGCCTGCCCTGTGATTTATGATGATTGCTCGATTGGTTTCTTGCTCTGTTGTAATGTGCTGCGGCATTGCTTGCTCTGTTGTAGTGTCTGCGAAAATTCAGTTCAACTGACCCCTTCTGGTTAAATCACAGGGCATGTGAAGCAAGGTACTGCACATAATATGCAATGGCATGAACTTGCATCGACACCAATAAAGCTAGTGTTGTGCTTATAAAATTAAATGTAAAGAAAAGAAATTGTTCTGCTATGCTCTGATGTAGTGTGCTTGCTATGCTGTTGTGTGCTTGCTGTGCCGTGACATTGATGATTCCTTGCTGTCATTTACAGAGTGCAGGGCTATGACATTGGTGAAGTTGAGCTGGAGTTGAAGAAACTAAAGGCAGAGAATGGACAAGAAGCATAGGGATGTCAAATGTACCAAGGATGTATTGATCATGTACTCAATTGGTGTAGCTGCTTCTGGTTGGTGTAGCTGATGTCATGTATCCATGTAGTAGCAATGGTCAGTAGGTCTTCTATGTAATTGTGATGTCAAATGTACCAAGATTGTACTGATCATTTACTCAGTTGGTGTGATTTTTGATGGAATAAAAATATGGGATATTTACTTGTTGGTGAAATGACCTTGTCTTACAATTTTAATTAGTGAAGTGCACAGATGCACATATCACTGTCAATTGAACATAAGTACACTTTTTTACTGGACATTTTACTTAGTGAAGTGCACAGATGCACTATCACTGTCAATTGAACATAAGAACAGATGCACTATCACTGTCAAATGAACATAAGTGCACAGATGCACTATAAATTCGACTAGAAGCCGGAACATTATAAAAATTGAATGCATTGGTACAGGCCGACATATTTCAAAATTTGCTTAATGTCAAGAATTCAGCTATTAGAATATTGTTTCTAACATGGATAAGAAAGGCATCTCTCTAGCATCTAGAATGTAGCTATTGAACACCTCACAATGATTGTTCAACAACATGTCACACTTTGGAAAATCACTGAAAAATGCCTTTATCCATCTGTTAGGGGCCAGTTCTTCTATCCATGCAAAAGCCTCTTCACTGTCAGCATGCAACCTTTCCTTGCTTCTCTCCCACTTTGGAATATTTGTTGACCTGGCAATTGCCCACACATCATTTTTCAATGTTTCTCCTCTATGCCCTGCTCTCTGGAAGTTCTGGATCATATGTCTAACACAAAATCTATGCTCTGCATCTGGGAAAACCTTCTGAATAGCATTGATAAGACCCTGCAAAATTATAAGAAACAATTTATTTGTTTTTTCACAAATATGTCTCAAGTGCTGTACTAAAATGGTAAAGAAACAAATGTTTTGATGTGTCATACCTTTTGTTTGTCGCTCATAATTGTCCATGGGGATGTGTTGGTGATGTTAAGATCATCTCGAAGATTTGTGAGAAACCACTCCCAGGAGCTAGTACATTCAACCTCGACTAGTCCGAATGCAATTGGAAAGATGCAATCGTTGGGGTCTACTCCAACTGCTGTCAATAGCTGGCCCTTGTACTTAGTTTTGATGAAGCAACCATCTATACAAATAAAAGTCCTGCAACCAGCTAGAAAACCCCTTTTGCATGCATCATAAATCCAATAAACAGTGGCCAAGTGTTGCTTATGTTCTCCAATTTGAGGATCATTTACTGTATTTGTAGTTATGAAGAACTTTGAACCTGGATTGCTAGTTCTCAGCTCATGCCCATAGTCCATTAGCAGCTTGAATTTCTCCTCCTCATTACCATGAATTTGAAGCAGTGCAGCTTTCCTAGCTCTGCTTAGGGTCCACCTGGGTGGGCACATTTTAAACTCCCTCGTTACCTTTGCAGCAAAACTTCCTAGGTCCAATTTCTTGTTGTCTATAAACTCGTGCATAAACTTCTCTGTCAGTATCTTTGCAGTAATTGCTTTTAGGGGCCAACTTCCCTCGCAGGTGTGTGTGCCTTCATATGCAGTTATAACAAAACCACCAGTCCTCTTACTATCATTTGCTGCTTTCATAAACCAGGGACAACCAGGAACACATATTGCTTCTATCCTTCGTTTATCATTCTTTTTCTTCTTTAGGAGCACCCTATTTCTTATACTATATGTTGCCAAAGCCTTTCTCACCTCCTCTACACCACTGAACACCATACCCAGTGTAAATGTGGGATTGTCCATGTCGACCTCAGGATTAAAAGCCTTAAATTTTGCCTTCAACTTCTCTCTATCTCCTTCAGCAAAATTCAGACCATCATCCTCTAGAGCATCATCATCTTCATAGTCCTCACAAATCTCCTTCTCATTATTGTCATTTAGAGATTTATCAATGTTATCTGCAAATAGATCATCATCGCCACTTTCAACATTGTAATCACTGTCACATATCTGGAAGTCACTATCACTGTCACCTTGATCTTCAGGATCAGCACATCTAGGTTCCCTTTCCTTTTTTGTGCCCTCTGAATTTGTTGTTTGGTCTCTCTGTTCTGCTTGTGGTGGAACTTCTCTTCCAATTTGTTTCCCAGCTGCAACTGCACTCTCCTCAAGCTTCACTGCTACAAGCACCTCTCTTGCAATCCTTTTCTTGCTAGCTACAGTCCCACTCAACTCCTTATTCTCTCCTACAACATGACAACAATTTGATGCTTCAGGCTCACCAACTGTAACTGAACTTGCAATGTTTCTGTCAGTGGGCACAGAATAATTATTCCTGATAACATCTGGTCTTAGATTTCTCAGAAAGTTGGTATGATCTACATACATGACTAGTGTCCTGTGACATCTGCTTGCTTTCACCATCTGCAATATCTGAGTATGATTATCAATAAGGACCAAGCCATTGCTCAAATCTTTTTCTGGCAAGCACCAATAAACATGAAGTTTGCCATCTCTCTTTGCCCCAAGAATACCAAGAATTTCATCAATCCATGAAACTGACCATGTATCACCGGTGCAATAATCAAAATATGCACTTGATGCACTAACATATTCTAAGTCATCTCGCAAACCACAAAAGAAGCCATTGTGCACTACAAGAACAGAGAACAAGTTGGATTCTTCCCCTGCATTGAAAACTGTAACAACAAGTCAGTAATTCAATCAAATAACTACAAGACCATAAAATACGATTTCATAATCAGTGAATTAACTGTGAAATTCAGAGTGTGCAGTGAAATTCAGACTCGGGCATGCAGTCAAATTCAGACTGGGGCAGTATTGTGCATCAAAATTCAGAAACGTGCAGTAAAGTTCAGACTTTTATAAGTCAAATAAAATGCTAAATTATCTCAATCGCCTACTCACGAACCAACTCAACCTACAGTACAACACTTAGCAAGATTTTCACGGTACAGTGCATTGAAATTCAGACTCGGCAGTACTTTGCATTAAATTTCAGAAACATGCAGTAAAGTTCAGACTTTTAAAAGTAAAAAAAAATGCTAAATTATATAAATCACCTACTCATGAACCAACTCAACCTACAGTACAACACTAAGCAAGGTTTTCATCGGATAATACTCAACCTACAGTACAACCGTGATCATAAGCACTGTTCCATGATAATACTCAACCTACAGTACAGAGCCCTCTATCCCACAGGTAATCTAGGCATTAAAATACTTTAAGTTGGAAACATTGCAATAAAAGAAGAGGTGGCTCTAATTAGAACACAGCGACATGACATCATGATTACAGTTGGTACGGTTGGAACTCGATTACAGTTTCTGACTACAACACTATACGACTACAACACTATACGGATGCTAGTAACTCGATTTCCAAACTTAATCTCCCCTACAATGCCTAGCATCCCATGATCAGCCTCACTGTTCGACGATAGAAATACGGAGGCGCAGGTAGGCCGCGGGGAGAAAGCGGAGGCAAAACTGACCGTATTCGGGAGGGTCCTCGTTATGCTCGCGGTAATGCATCGCCGGCCGGATCCTTGAAGCCAACGGCGGCGCCGCCTCCACGCCTGGTCGGGGGAGCTTCACTGCGTTCGTTACGAACGAGAGGAAAGAACAGAATAGAGGAAGGAAAGAGAGAAAAAAACGGATCGTGATGTCCAGGTGGTTACGAGGACTGAAACGAAAAAAAAACAGGGGCCCTTCCTTTCTGTACAATGCGGAAGGACTTCTTTCACATATTGCCAAAATAAACAGGACGAATTACATATCACTTAATCCACGTCAGCGGACACATGTCAGCACCCGATTCGTCCTGGACCAAATTGTACCCGATTAGCAAGATGTGGGGCTTTCGATGCACGAGCTGCAAGAAGTGGGACTAAATTGCACGCGAAGCGCAAGTTGTGGTACTAAACCTGTATATACCTCTAGTTTCTAGCTCTGATGCAGCTTCGTGCACCGCCTCTGCTTCTCCGGGAAGGTTGTTGCCTCTCGCACGACGTTGTTGTCTATGTCCCTACGTTGTCTTATTTTAGAGATCGAGATGAACGTCAGAGATAGTTTTACCTCTGCGGCCAAGAATTATCTTCCCAATCAATATGACTATTCGAGGAAAAAATGGACCTATTAAGGTGTCTCTCAACTAAAGACAACACATATGTTCAGAAATGTGTGAGAGAGAAATGACCGAACCGGTGATTCGTGTTGTCTGGGAGAGACTTTTACATGTGACAGAGTTGGGCCCTTTTACTCTACTCTTATGGGCCTATACAGAATAGATACTTAACACCCCCCCCCTTCAAACTCAAGGTGGATCAAGAACATCTGAGGAACCGAGTTTGAGACTATGAAACCTATACTGATCTCTAGTTTGAGCTTTGTGAAGAAATCTCCAGCTTGAAGCTCTGATGGAACATATTGAAGTTTAATAGTAGCTTCTTGGAAATGAGATCGAGTGAAGGAGGCATCTAAAACAATGTGTTTGGTTAACTCATGCTTGACTAGATCATTTGCTATTTGAATAGCAGTAGTGTTATCACAAAGAAGAGGTGTGGCTGCATGGCATGAAACACCAAGATCACCCAATAGCCGGCGAAGCCAAACAATTTCTGATGTAGTTGTAGAAAGTGCCCGAAGCTCCGCCTCGGCACTAGAGCGTGATACAGCAGTTTGCTTCTTTGACTTCCAGGCAATGAGAGATGAACCAAGAAATATGCAATATCCATGATCAACAAGTTCACTCACCCAACAGGAGTTAGAGTAAGCATGAAGCTAGAGTTGGCTCGAATTAGCATAAAATAAGAGACTAGACGTAGTCCCCCTTAAGTACCGAAGCACCCCAAGTAGATTCCCATGATGAACTGAGGTGGGAATACTAACAAATTGGCTGAGAAGGTGAACTACATGTGCAATGTCAGGTCTTGTCACGGTAAGGTACACTAGACTGCCTACAGTCTGACAATACCGAGAAGGGTCCACAAGAGGAGTGCCACCAGTAAGACGCAACTGCAAATGAAGTTCCATGGGTGTAGCAGTAGTGCGCGTGTCAGTGAGGCCAGTGCGAGAAATCAATTCTTGAGTGTACCTTTGCTGGGGGATATAGTAACCATCATTAGTGTGGTCAACCTCAATCCCGAGAAAATAACCGAGTGACCCCAAATCTGACATCTTGAATTCCTCACTCAACTTTTTCTTAACAAAAGCAATATATTGAACATCATCTCTAGTGATCAGCATATCATCTACACAGAGTAGAATCAGTGTACAGTCATGCTCAGACATATGAATGAAGAGTGTTGGATCATGCTTACTCTGAGAAAAACTAGCGGCCCAAACCACAGAAGTGATCCTCTCAAACCAGGCACGAGGGGCTTGCTTGGTCCCATAAAGAGCATTTCAAAGGAGAGAAACATGATCTGATGGAACCTCAATGCCTGGAGGTGGCAACATATATACTTCCTCATGCAGATCACCATGAAGGAAGGCATTCTTCACGTCCATTTAGGAAATTTTCCATGAACGAGTGGCAACCACATCAATAAAAGTGCAAACTAACATCATGTGAGCAACTGGAGAAAAGGTCTCATCATAATCTCTCCCATGGGTCTGCTGGAAGCCTAGCAACAAGTCTAGCCTTATATCGTTCCACAGAGCCATCTGACTTTGTTTTGACCTTATACACCCATTTGCAAGTGATAGGAACTGAACGAGAAGGTAATGGAACCGAATCCCATATACCAGTAGCTTCTAGGGCTGCAAGCTTCTCAGACATAGCGAGTTGCCACTCAGGTAACACAACTGCCTCCTGATAAGTAGTAGGCTCATAAGCTTCCCCTGCACAAAAAATATTTTTGTATCTCCTAGAAATCTCAATAGAGGAGCGATCACGAAGAGCATACCTTGTTGTCTGAGATGGGACATCAGTGCAAGGATTAGTAGTACTGGCCGGAGAAGAAGACAAATGAATAGATGAATGAATATCAGATGGAGCTCTAGGATGACGACTATAATGAATAGGATAGCTAGTTAGAGGTGGAGCTGGTGTGGTAGAAGATGAATCATCTGCTGGAGGTGGGTCCGATGAAGGCTGATCAGGGATACAATCATCTGATAAGATAGGTGTAAGCGAAAGAAAGGAGGTAGATTCCAAAGAGGTTGAGGATGATTACCGAGTCGGAGGGGAATAGAAGAAGGGTTGATCCTCAACAAAAGTGACATCACGAGAATAACGAATGCGACGAGCAGATAACTCTTATGCTCGAGACTATATCCAAGGAAAACACACTGAACAGACCACAGTCAACTTGGTACGCTCACGATGTTCTAAAAGGACATACCAAGTACAGCCGAAAACACGATGATGGTCATACCTGAGAGGAGAACCAAACAAACTCTCACCAAGAGACTTTTTTTGAAGACGAGAAGAAGGCTGCATGTTGATAAGATAGACAGCAGTCAAAATAGTTTCAGCCCAAAAATGGGTAGGCACAAAGGAAGAAATTAGAAGAGTGCAAGTTGTCTCAACAAGGTGTCGATACTTACGCTCGGCAACACCATTCTGAGCATGAGCACCAGGACATGAATGTTGACGGAGAGTAACCTCAGAAGAGAGAAACCCATGAAATGATGTAGACAAATACTCCCCCCCCCTCCCCAGGGTTAGAGCCAAAAACACGAATAACACTAGATAATTGAGTATGCACCTTGCACACAAAAGTCTTCTATATAGAAATAAACTCAGAACGATGCTTCATAAAATACATCCAAGTATATCTCGAGTGATCATCAATAAATATGACATATTATTTGTTACCATCTTTCGAAACAAAAGGAGAGGGACCCCATACATAAGAGTGCACCAAATAAAATAGATGGCTAGAATGAGTAGTGCTAGAATAGTATAGCAGTTGAATCTATTTGACCTAGCTTACATCTCTCATAGTGAAAAACCGAATCTATAGAGGCACGACCCAAAAAACCTTGCTGAACAAGAATGGATAAACGAGAACCACACAGGTGACATAAACGATAGTGCCACTGGGCAAACAAAAAAGACAAACTAGATCTTGATGTTGATGCTGCAGTCCGAAACAGAGATGAAGTGGAAACAGAAGAAAGGTGTAGGTCGTCAAGGATGTAGAGGGATGTGGATCCTCTATGGCGATGGCCAGTTCCAATGATCATGTTGCTCTGACACTCCAGCACATAACAAGAGGATGCATCAAAACCAACAAAATAGTTCATATCAGTGATCTGACCAACACAGATAAGGTTCATGAACAACTGAGGTACAAAAGAGATGTCAGCAATACTAAACTTCAATGTGCAAAGAGAACCCTGATGGGTAACAGAACAAGATGTACCATTAATAGTCTGAACATATGTGTGATACGTCATAAACGTATCTATAATTTCTGATGTTCCATGTTATTTGCTACATGTTTTGTATACACTTTATGTCATTTTTATCGATTTTATGGAACTAACCTATTGACAATATGCCATAGAGTTAGTTCCCTGTTTTCTGTTGTTTTTAGTTTCAGAAAAGTTGTTCTGGAAATATTCTCGGAATCGGAAAATTCGAAGCCCAGAAGTCTTAAAATTCCTGAAGGTTCCACAGAGTCCCGAAGAGACTCAGAGAGGGTCCATAGGTGGGCCACACCATAGGGCGGCGTACCCCCGGCCGCCACTTGGGGTGGTGTTGGCCCCTCGGGCGTCCACCGCCATCGTCATTTCGCCTATTTATTCCCCCCCTATGCATGAACCCTAAGGATATACCACTTTTTCCACTAAAAACACCTCAGGCCGCCGTTATCGTCAAGACGGGATCGGGAGGGTTCTGGAGTTCTCCTCGGCACCCTGTCGGGAGGGGAAATCATCACCGGAGGTCTCTACACCACCATGCCCGCCTCTGGAAGTATTCGTGAGTAGTTCATCCCTGGACTACTTGTTCTCTCCACTTTATGCCTCATGTTTAGATCTTGTGAGCTGCCCTACATGATCGAGATCGTATTATTGTAATGCTACATGTTGTGTTTGCTCGGATCCGATGGATTTTGAATTCTATATCTCTTGATTATCAATCTATCATGTTATCTTCATGTGTATGTTATTTATGATCTTGCATGCTCTCCGTTGTTAGTAGATGCTCTTGCCAAGTAGATGCGAGTGACTCCAAGAGGGAGTATTTATGCTCGATAGTGTGTTCATGCCTCCTTTGCATATGTGCTCGAGTGATAGAAACGTGACGGATGGAGGATGTGCTGTTGGCATTAGGGAGAAAACAACGATGTTTACACTACACACTTTTCTTAATGCGATTATTCATTGCTTGCAACTTAATACCCAACAGTTGTTCGGATGATATTCGAAGGGTGGATTATTAGTCATAGATGTAGTTGGATGACGATCTATGAGTCTTGTTGTAATGATCGCATGAATCACATAGTAATCATCATGTCATGCATGTTTCAATATCTATCAACGCCCAGCTGTAATTTGTTCACCACACATGTTATCTATCTTTTATGGAGAGACACCACTAGTGAACTTTGGACCCCGGTCCATTTTCTCATACTAATAATACAACCACTGCAATTATTGTTTCCACTGTTTTCACACTTCTATTACTGTTTTCATATTGTTTTACTACTGTTTTCCACACCATACATTTAACCTCTTTGTTATCAGCAAAACCGGTGAGATTGAAAATCTCACTGCTTCGTTGGGGTAAAGTGAATTGATTGTGTTGTGTAGGTTCCACCTTGATGTTGAACCGGTAGTGCACCCTACCATCTCAACTGCATCAACCATCTGAAGTTACTCCTTCCTCCTACTGGTCGATTCAACCTTGGTTTCTTTTCTGAGGGAAAACTTGCTGCTGCACTCTGCATACCTTGCTCTTGGGGTCTCCCAACAAACGTGTGTTTACACGCAATAAGAAATGCGCCATACTGTACTGGCTGGCAAGATACAAGCTGAGAGCGGTCAGAGGTCATGTGGAAAGACGCTCCAGAGTCCAAAACCCAAGGCTGAGCTGGAACCACAGCAGACTGAGAGAGAGCAGACACTGGTTCAATGACAACAACAGTAGAAGGCCTCACAAACTGAGGCTAAGATCAGTCAGGTGTGCGACACTGGTGATCCTGAAGGGCTGCTCGTCCATCATGAAACTCATCTAACAGCTCTGGATGAAGCTGGAAACAACCAGCCACGTTATGTCCTGTCCTCTTGCATGTGTGCAGAAATCACGCGATTGAGGTGACAGCCTTGGGAGGACCTATCCGCTGAGGCAAAACCCAAAACATTGTTGTGTAGAGACGGTGTAGAAGTGGCAGCAATAGAACAAAGACAAATCTTCTCGGCAATCATACTAGCAAGTGCCTCTGTCAAGGTGGGAGAAGTAGTATGACCATGCAGCTGAGTGTGAATGTTCTCATACTCCTGCCTCAGCTTCATCACAAACTGATACATGAGGTTCGATGTTCAAATTCTTCCTTAGCCGCACAAAATTCGCAACCGGGGCTGCTCTTTGGAAGCATGGAGCCAAGTTGGCCACTAATGCGGGTGAAGGCAGCATAGTACTCATCCATGGACATGTCAATTTTTTTTAGTAATGTGTAAATTCCATAGAATGGAGAAATGAAGAGCACCACTAGGCTAAAGATAGCGTTGCTCGAAGTATTTCCAGATTTCCTTGGTTGATGTGTGATGCTCATGACTCATCCGGAGAGAAGGGTCAACACCCAAAACAAAAGCTCCCATCACACGATCATCAGCTTTTTTGCCAGGATTTCTTTGCTACTTCATCATCTCGAGTAGGTGGATCATCGGTCAAGTGAGAGGCAAGACCAGCAGCTCTGTCAACGGTCCTAGCTAAGAAAGCCCATTCTCTGTAATTTGAGTCATCCAACTTGATGTCAATAGACATGGAACCAACGCCTATCCCAAAATCATTTCTTGCCATGTCTCGACAGGTTATAGGACAAAGAGGATACTAATATATTGAAGAAACGACTGACCAATTTCTGAAGAAAAAAAAGGGCTGACCAAAACAGCAGCAGCACAACAGCTCAAACAACAACACCGTTAGAGAAGAATAGACCGAGGAGCAACAACAACACAAGCAGCAATCCAAATCTCATAGGAAAAAGAACCACGGGACACAACCTTGCTGGAAAGCAGGCGCTGAGAAGAGCGAAGGTAGGGGCTGCTCGAAAGCAGACCCCACAGGTTGATGATGAAACTGAAGAAGGCTAGGTGAGCGGAAGTCATCAGAGCTTTTCTAAATCAACTTGGCGGTGGTGGCATGAGTTTTGGCGGCTGAAGGCAAGCTAGGGTTTCTTGCTCTGGTACCATGTTCAAAAATGTGTGAGAGAGAAATGATCGAACCAGTGATTCGTGTTGATTGGGAGAGACCTTTCGTGTTACATGTGGGCTGAGCCCTTTACTCTACTCTTATGGGACTACGATATATACTTAACAACATACACACATGACATACTCTTTCCAAGGAACAAAATTCAATACATTACATACTATGTTTGCAAACTGATGCAGCGCGACCCATCCCACTGGCCATGTCTCACACTCCATCATATGTCAAGTCACGATGGATTCAAAAGGTGAACTCATTCCTCTTCGAGAACCCATTTTGTTGCCCTTTGGACGGTACACTACTTGACCATCTACCTCCGTGCATTCCGAGGTATGAATCGACGAGTACGGATGCGAGGGGAGATGCCGAGGAAGCCTAGGACTCAAGGCCGTACAAGGTGTACACATGGAAGAGAAGGAAGAGGCGAGAAGAAGGAGGGGGGAGAAGCGCAGGAAACCCGGCCTGCAACCCCGGCCAGGCTGGTCTCTAGACCGGAACGCCTTCTAGAGGCAGCCGGCCTCCACCTCGGCCCCGGGCCAGGCTCCGTGTGTGTCAAGCCAGGTGGGCACCCGAACGTCCCGGCCCCAGGCCAGCTGCCCTGCGACGCCAGGCCGGGCTCCCTGCGCCCACCCCGGCTTCACTGGCCGGCTAGGCCGGCCTCCCAGGCCGATTACCCTACATCAGCGGGATTTGGGGTTTCCCCCCCCCCTTTTCCACCCCACCTACCCCCTTGACTATAAATATGTACCCCTTGGACTAGATCTACGTTAGAGTTGACTTGAGAGAGTTGGGCATTCTGCTCCCACTCCCATGTGGAGAACCTCCCCCATGGGATCCATGACTACTCCGTAGATTACTCTATTGGATTGTATCAAGATCTCTCCAAGTAGCTACTCATTCACCTCGTGATTCTGGTAGTTCTTGCCAACCTTCCCCTTGTGGCTTTTGTTGGATCAGTGGACCGGCCAGTGAGAGCAATCGGTTCCAATTAGCCTGTTGTTGACTTGGATTTGTGATCCCTCGTAGGCTCCACGAGTTATCACCCTTTTTTGTGCGTGAGTTAATCGTCTTCTTCATGTTCTTTGCGTTCTTCCCAGTCTCCCCACGTCTCATGCATCAATCCGTGAAGATCGGGCCACCCTAGAGGCTAAGCCTATATCACAAACCATCCTTATATGTCGCAGAATAGCCATAACACCAAGGACAATGCAAAGCACACTCCAAATCCCATGCCAAAATTGACAAACAGAAGGATGACACCAAGTCTATCCTGTCACAAAGTGTTAGATTCAGGAGGAGCCACTGCGTTTGAACCTGGGGGGTCACATTGTTTGGACAGTGGAAGTCCACAAATGCCAGCATTGCCTTCAAACGAACTGTTTCAAGAACTAGTTCCCTTGCGGAGTTCTCCCGGACAAGTTGTTATGTGAAAGACCATTCAAGAGAGGTAAGGGAGGCCAACTCCTGCTGTATTTTCCCTGAGAGCCCGTTCCACGAGAGATCCATCGACTCCAGCCGAGACAAGTTCTAAACCGAGATGGAATTTGTCCCGTGAAGTTGTTGCCTGACATGTTAAGTCCGTGCAGTGAAGGAAGCCTCCTTATTGATTCCGGAATAGGACCATCAAATAAGTTCTTTGAAACATCAATCACATTGAAAGTGGCCAGGATCTTGGTAAAACTAAGCTCGCCACTCTTGAATGTCACGGTAACAGTATCTTGATAAAATCCTCTTTTTGAGTTGTCCAATCCCTAGGGCTTCTCTGTTATCATTGACATTTTTTTCATTGCTTTCATTTTAATAAACCATCCTTTTGGTAGGTTTCCAGAGAAGTTGTTCGACGCCAAATCAAGTATTTGCAAACTTGGAAAGTGATTGTTGATATGATGATCACCTTTGTTATCCCATATTGTTCCATTGAATTTGTTGGATCTTAAGACAAGAACTCCGATATGTGGTAGAACACCCAACCAAGATGGAAAAGAATCACTAGTAGGAAACTGCCTTTCTATGGAATGCTTTCTGTGGCGCACCAGAGAATGGTGCGCCATAGAATTTTAATTTTATGGCGCACGACAAAACATGTGCCACAGAAATGTTGGATGCTGTGGTGCACAGGAGAAGGGTGCACCACAGAAACTCGTGCGCCACAGAAATGTTGTATTTTGTGGCTCATGTGCATTGGTGCGCCATAGAATATGACATTTCTGTGGCGCACCAACCACACCCCCCCCCCCACCCGGGAACGCCTTTCCTAGTTTTTGACGGGAGAGTTGCCGGTCTAAAAATCATCAAAAAATAAATCACTTGTAGATGCACTGAGAGTTTAAGGTCTACTTTTTTTTATCAAATTTTGAAATATGAATTTCGACTTTCTGAGTAAAAGTTCGTTAAAAAAAGTAAAATGGGTATAACTTTTGCATACGATGTCGAAAAAAGATGATCAAGATATAAAAAAAAACTAGAGAGAAAAAGGAAACCCAACCTCATTTGCCTTCGGCCTGTGAGCTTTTTTAGAATCGCCAAATTCCAAAAGGAAAAAAAGTTATGGCCGTTTGAAAAAAAAAATCTTACAAAATCGAAAAAAAAATCGGTGACGCACCCCTACTTGGTGCGCCACGGAATTGTTGGGCAGGATTCGAAATTTGAATCCTGCCCACCAACACCTCTCCTTCTCCCTCTTCTTTCTCCTTCTCTCCTTTCTCTCATTTCACTTCTCCACTTCTCCTCCACTTCTCATGTCCCCTCTACCCCCTCCACTTCTCTACTCCACCACCACCTCTCCTTCTCCTCCTCCTCCTCCACCACCACGTCTCCTCCTCCTCGTCCTCCACCACCACCTCCGGCGAGCTCCTCCTCCTCCACCAACTCCGGTGACCTCCCCCACCACCACCTTCGGCGAGCTCCTCCTCCTCCTCCACCACCACCTCCGGCGAGCTTCTCCTCCTCCACCAACTCCGGTGACCTCCCCCACCACCACCTCCGGCGAGCTCCTCCTCCTCCTCCACAACCACCTCCGGCGAGATTCTCCTCCTCCACCAACTCCGGTGACCCCCATACTCCACCCACCACCGACCAAGCCACCTAAGGCCACGATCACAACGGCATCCGACGAGCTCCGGCGAAATTTTGAAATTTTGCCGAAATTCCGGCGGCCAGATCTAGATCTGGCCGCCCTTTTTTTTGAAATTAAAAAAAAAAGGTGGCGCACCCCTACTTGACATTTCTGTGGCGCATGGCCAGGCCGCGCCATAGAAACAAATTTAGTGGCGTGTATTCTGTGCCACACCCCTGTGGCCCCTAGGTGCGCCATAGAATTCAAAAGTGGTGCGCCACAGAAGAGCATTTCTGTACTAGTGAATCTTCAATCTGATTATTGCCAACATCAAGGAGCTCCAACTCTGGGCAATTTGATAGTGATGTTGGCATTTTACCTTCAATTTCCTTCCCATTCAAATCTATTGTTTGAAACCGACATCATGCGGTAATATTGGTTGTGGTAAATACGATCGACGGTGGTTATGACTCAAAACCACGAACATTGCTGCTCAAAGTTTTTTTTACTAAATTCCTGCTCAAAGATTCCCCATAGAGAAATATCTCAAATAATTTTGCTGATATGGAGTATGTGGAGGTGTCATTTCTTAGTGTGAATCATATTGCTACTGGCTTTCTGCTTCCTCAATGTTTTACTCCATTTATATGAATGTAGAGTGTGTAGAAGATATGTGTCAAGGTCTTCATATTTGTATGGGTCTTTATCTTGAGGACTTGGCATATTTTGTTTCACTGCCAAGAAGGTGACGAGACCATGATTATATTTCTGAGATCGGGAGCGTAACTGATGGACCGTTATACAATTTATGTCATCGTCTTGGGCCGGCTCAACGCGTCAAGTGGTACTCGCAGTGCCGTGGACCCGTGGTTGACCGCCTATTTGGTGGAATTCGGTATGTGGTTGTTGTTAGTGCAGTCAGTAACTCGGTGTCACTAATCTCTGTATTTGTTGGTTTTATACCCTTGTGTGCAGCGGCTGACGACCCAGATTTACCGAATATTGTTTTAATTCTCTTTTGTCAATGTAAAAAATATTCAATAGCAAGCTTAATTTGAAAAAAGATTACCACGGCACAGTCATGCTCAGAAATGCATATTTCAAAATATCAAGTTTATATTAAGATTTTTTTCAAAAATATTTGTGCTGTGCCTATTGCTTTGATGAAATTAACATACTGATTTCACATTCCAGCTTCTGACGTGCTCGAGGCTCACCTCGGACCATTTTGCCACTGACTTGCTGTTTGTTAGGGCATCTCCAGTCGTCCCCCCCAGAGCCCCCCCAGGACGCAAATTAGCGCCGTTTTTGGCGAAAAGCGCCGTTTTTCCACCAGTCGACCCCCCCAGGACCTGAAAAAGCGCCGTTTCGGCGGAAATTAGCGCCGCCGCCCCCAGGCGGAACCCAGCCTGCTGGGTTCGGCCTGGGGGGGGCGGCGAGAGGAAAAGCGCGCGTGGGCCAGCGCTGTCGGCGAGGGAGAGCTCTTTTTCCACTTTCTCCACCCCCGAACCGTCTTTCCCACTCGCTCGCCCTCGCCGTCGCCGCCCCACCCCCGCAACCACCGGCGCCGCCAGCGTACGCCAGCGAAGAGACAAACCACCGCCGGCTGGTCCACCACGTCGTCGCCGCCGTTCGAGCACGTCTCCGTCGCGGAGGAGGCTGCGCCCCAGTGAGCCGCGTCCACCGCCCGCAAGGTGTTCGACGCTCTGTCCGAGCCATGGACTCCGACGCCGAGGAAATGCTCGCCGAGCTATTCGACGAGGAAGACCAGGCCTCCATCGACGACGAGGAGCACCTGGTCGTCCTGAGCTGCCTGGCCGCGTTGCTGGCCCAGGACGCCGCGCCACGCCGCGCTGGATCGAAGCCCGGTCGCCGGAAGAGCAGGCCGAGGCAGCGGTACGAGGGCTACTGCATCCTCTACTCCGACTACTTCGCCGAGGATCCTACCAACGACGAGAAGGTGTTCCGGCGTCGTTTCAGGATGAAACGCACGCTCTTCCTCAAGATCATGCATGCCATCCGGGAGTTCGACACCTACTTCAAGTTGAAGAAGGACTGCACCGGCACGGTAGGGTTTACCTCTATCCAGAAGTGCACGATGGCCATGAGGTTGCTTGCATATGGTGCTCCCGCAGATGCACAAGATGACTACCTGCGCATGAGCGAGTCCACGGCCATTGAGTGCTTGAACAAGTTCTGCCGGGCAGTGGTTGCAGTTTTTGGCCCAATATACCTGCGATCACCCAATGCGCAAGACACTGCTCGTCTCCTCGCTGAGAATGAAGCAAGAGGGTTTCCTGGGATGCTTGGCAGCATCGACTGTATGCACTGGGCATGGAAGAACTGCCCATTTGACTGGCAGGGGATGTACAAGGGAAAGGAAGGAGAGTGCTCTGTGGTTCTCGAGGCCGTGGCTTCGTACGATCTATGGATTTGGCATTCATTCTTTGGTATGCCAGGAAGTCACAACGACATCAATGTCTTGCAGTGCTCGAATGTCTTTGCCGATCTTGTCGAAGGCCATGCCCCCCCTGTGAACTATGAGATCAATGGACACCAGTATACAAAGGGGTACTATCTTGCAGATGGCATCTACCCCAAGTGGGCAACATTTGTGAAGAGCATCTCCAACCCTATCCCAGGAAGCGCAAAAGCTTGGTTTTCCAAATGCCAGGAGGCTTGCAGGAAGGATGTTGAGAGGGCATTTGGTGCGCTGCAATCTCGATTCGCTGTTGTCCGGTACCCAGCTATGACTTGGTCGAAGTCCAACATGTGGGAGGTGATGCAGTGTTGTGTGATCTTGCACAACATGATCATTGAGAGTGAGCGGGATGACCCGGTGCCTGACAGTGAGGCAAGCACACCATACTACCGGCAGGGCCCTCTTGCAGATGTTGATCACCAGGTGCCGGCATCATGGGCAGACTTCCTCACCAAGCGACAGGAGATTCGACACGCTGCAACACACCATGCTCTGCAGGATGACCTGGTGCAGCATTTGTGGGCGCGAAAGGGGAATGGCAATGTTGAGGAGGATGACTAGTCAATTTTTTTCCTTTTATTTGTTGAATAATTTATTTGTGTGGCAAAACTCTATTTATTTGGTGTGCAATTTTTCTATTGCTCAAATTGGGCCGAGTCGCCGCTGGGGGGGCGGCCTGGGTTCACGACTGGGAAACGCGCCCCCCCAGTTCCCAGAATAGCGCCGTTTAGCGCCGCGGCGCAAAAAAAGCGAGGGTTTTTGCGTCCTGGGGGGGCGCAACGACTGGAGATGCCCTTAGATTGTGTACGATGTCGATAAATGGGACATGGCAAAAGTGGCCCAGCACCCAGCAGCACCAAGCTTGAGGTTGCACGAATGTAACTGCAATCTGATTTGAACTGGTCCGCGCCCTATTGTCGGATTAGAACTCTGTTGCAGGTTCGTGCACTGCCTCTGCCTCTCCAGGTTCAGATAGTTGCCTCTGACGCTACCTCCTGTTGCATCTCTGTTTAGACAGACGGAAAAGCAGAGAGACTTTCGGTACCCACGGCACTGCAGCACGCGTGCGAATTATCGCCGCAAACCAGCGCAGCAGAACAAATCGGTGGCAGTATGTAAACAAATTAGTTCGACAGAAATCAACTCGACCACAACTTGATTGTTGCCTCTGACAAGTAAAGTACATGAACGTCCCATACGGCCATACATCATATTTTCAGGAAAATAATTAACACACTGGACAATTACTTTCTTACATATGTATAAGCGGATCTTTTAAGCCGACTCTGGTATGTACCGCACATACACACAGGACGAACCATCTGTGCTTTTTAAGTAAGATAATTCAATACATTACATATTATATGCAATACTATCACATATGGAATCATCAGTGTTTGCAAACGCATCCTTCTATGTCGCAGAATAGCGGTAACACGAATGACAATGCAAAGCCCACTCCAAACCCCAAGCCAACAAAGGCAAACAGAAGGATGACACCAAGTTTGTCTTGCCACAAACTGTTGGAGTCAGGAGGAGTCACCACATTTGAACCTGGAGAGTCACATTCTTTGGACAGTGGAAGTCCACAGAGGCCAGCATTGCCTTCAAACGAACTTTTGGAAAATGTCAAGAACTGGTTGCCTTGCGGAATTCTTCCAGACAAGTTGTTGTATGAAAGATTCAACCATTCAAGAGAGGTAAGGGAGGCCAATTCCTGCGGTATTTTCCCTGAGAGCCCGTTCCAGGAGAGATCCATCGACTCCAGCCGAGACAAGTTACTAAACCGAGATGGAATTTGTCCAGTGAAGTTGTTGTGTGACATGTTAAGTCCGTGCAGTGAGGAAAGCCTCCCTATTGACTCCGGAACAGGACCATCGAATGAGTTCTTTGAGACATCAATGATCAATCACATTGAAAGTGGCCAGGATCTTGGTGAAACTAAGCTCACCACCTTTGATTGTGACGGTAACGGTATCTTGATAAAATCCTCTTGTTGAGTTTGTCCAATACCCTAGAGCTTCTCCGTTATCATCGACATTTGTTGTCATTGCTTTCAGTTTAATAAACCATCCTTCCGGTAGGTTTCCAGAGAAGTTGTTTGATGCCAAATCAAGTATTTGCAAACTTGGAAACGGATTGTTGATATGATGATAACCTTTGTTATCCCATATTGTGTCATTGAATTGGTTGGATCTTAAGACAAGAACTCGGATATATGGTAGAACACCCAACCAAGATGGAAAAGAATCGACAATCTATTGCCAACATCAAGGAGCTCCAACTCTTTGCAATTTGATAGTGATCTTGGCAGTTTACCTTCAATTTGGTTCCCATTCATCTGTTGTTTGAAATCTACATCCTGCGCTAATATCGTTAGGTAGTATTCCTTGGAATTTATTTTCTCTCAGTTTCAAAATGTTCAGTTTTCCACTTTCTAGTAGGCATGATGGGACGGAACCACTAAAGTTGTTGTACGATAAGTCCATCATACTTAATTCAGTGGCACTACAAATAGAGGATGGTATATCGCCATTTAATTTATTCTTGGACAAATTAAGATATGTGACATTCTTAAAATGTTTTCCAAAGTTGGGTGGAATGGACGAGAAGTTATTGTTTGAGTAATCCAGCAGAACCTCACGATATGCAGGGAAATTCGGCGAGAAGTATAAAATTACTGGTATCGGTATGCTTCCTTGAAGTATATTGAAACTGAGATCAAGGACAGTTAAATATGGCATATGAAAAGGCGAAGATAAGCTCTCCAAAGAAGAAAACAAGTTATGTGAGAAGTTCAAAATCTTAAGATGGCCTTTCCAATTATCCCATACCCAACTTGGTATAACCCCATTAATTTTATTATTTGAGAGGTAAAGATTTATAACTTCATCTAGGTACTTCAATGCTCCTGGAATTTTGGTGAGACTGCAAGATGCAAGTTCTAAGTAGTTTATGTTTGGAAGAGATAAATATGTGGTGACCTCTTCGTCGATGATTGATAGCATGTTGTTAGACAGAGTCAACGAAGTAAGACTCGTCAAACTCCAGAAAGAGCTTTTTTTTTTTAGAAATGGGAGCCTCTGCCCCGGCCTAACTCCAGAAAGAGCTGAGTTGAAGTGGGCCTGAAAATCTATTTGAGCCAAGGTTGAGATCTTGGAGATGTTTAAGATGAAAGAATGATTTTGGAATTGGGCCAGTCAGTTGGTTATTGTCTAACAAAATCAAAGTCAGAGGTGAAGACAATGGAAATGAAATGTCTGTCAGATCACCAAATAGTTGATTTGAACTTAGGACAAGTGCTTGCAACATTGGGAGTGCGAACAACGATTTTGGAATTTCCCCTGAAAAGAATGTGAGCGTATTAGTCGAAAACAAATACCAAAACGTAAGAAGAAATTCTCCAAAATATTTCGATGCCAACAAAGATTCATTGTAAACCAAAGTAGCCAAAACATTTTTTTATGCACTAAAGATAAATGCATCATCTGTATCATTATGTTGTCACGCGAACACAAGATGATATTATTTTAGGTACGAAGATAAGCAAAGCATGGGTTAGAATCTCACCAGAAATATTGTTACCTTGGGTCCAAAACATTTCAAGTTTGGCCAAGTTCCCTATTGTTGAGGGAATCGGCCCAGAGAAGTTGCACTCACTGAGTGTCATACTTGTCAAATTGGCAAGATTGCCGATTTGGTATGGTGCCGGCCCAGGGAAATTGCATCCGGAGATCTCCAAACTTGCTAAACTCGACAAATTGCCGATCCAGTAGGGTGCTGATTGAGAGAAGTCATACCCGTCCAGCTTCAAAGATGTCAGTTGCTTAAGTTTGCCAATCCAAGAAAATACTGGCTTCTCAATGCCCTGCCCGTAGAGTTGGAGTTCATTCAGTGATGGGAGCTTATGTATCAAAGAAAGATCCTTGGAGATTCCAATCGTGCTGAGACCCAAACTCCTCAAAGACCCGAGATTCATAAGTGAGGGCAGTATATCACAAGATAAATTGCACCATGCTAGATTTAATGTTTCCAAATTATTTCCAAAAGGGAAATCTGGTAAGCACACAGACATACTGGGGTTGTACGACAAATCTAGGGTCTTCAAGCTTGCTATCTTGAAGATTTTCCTTGGAAACAATCCATCAAAAGAAGTGAATGAGATATCAAGAATACCCAAGGAAGAAAAATCAGCAAAGAACTCAGGAATGTTTCCAGTGAGCCCAAAGTTGCCGTCTAGATTGATCTCCTTTAGTGAACGAAGCCTGGAGAAGGAAGGGTGTATATGACCAGATATACCACACATATACAAGCTTAGAATCTGCAGTAGGGGAACAGAATCTGCTAAAACGGCAGACCAAGTTGATCCACTGCTTGAGATATCCACTTCATCAAAATGGAGCTCTCTCAGACGGCTTAGATTTCCCATTAAGGTCGGGAAGTTTGGCTCTTCCAGATATAAATACTGATTATAAGAAAAATCAAGAGAGACAAGGTTCGTGAGGCGGGCAATACCAATCGGGATCTGGCCAAAAAAGCTGGTATTGGAGAAGTTGAGGTGGACGATATCTATGAGCTGCTCAAACCCATAAGATGGGAAGTGTGCATATCTGAAGTCGTTGGAAGAAAAGCTTAGGTTTCTTAGAGAGGTGAGGTTGAAGAGTGCAGGGTCAAGAAGACTGCTCTGCAAGTTGAACCCACCGAGGTCTAGAGAAACGACTCTCCCAGAGGCCGAGTCGCAAGTGATGCCCTCCCAGTCGCAGCAGTCTCTTCCAGCTTGCCATGCTGCCAAGTTTGCATCGATGTCGATGAATGAACGTTTTAGCTCACTACAGGAAACAAGGAAAACGCCGACGGCAATACCTATGCCGACGGCAATAAGTCGGGGCCGTCGGCATAGGTGGTTGTGTGCCGACGACAGATAAATTACCGTCGGCTTAGGTATGACCGTCGGCATCTCTTACCTACGCCGACGGCCACATGAAACCACGGTCGGCATAGCTCTTGCCGTCAGCGCAACATGACATACGCCGACGGCCTTCGACAAATTTGCTTCACCGTCGCCATAGTTATGGCCACCGTGGCACAGACGGACGGAGCGTATACGGCGTCAGAGACGCCGACGGTAATGCCGTCGGCATAGCTTTGGACCTATGCCGACAGTAATACCGTCGGCATAGCTTTGGACCTATGCCGACGGCAATGCCGTCGGCGTATCCCCTGCTGCCTTCCACATAAAATCAATAGTTCACATAACTCCCTGCTCCCTTTCCCTTTTTATTATAAATTCACTTACTAGCAATATATCACATTAAATTCAATAGTATGAAGGTTGTAATCACATGAAATGATATATGATTCAATAGAATAGAATAATTTCAAATTTTATGGGACCAGTCTTACTTTTCCGTGTTGATGTGGTGTAAACAAATAAAAATAAGGATTTTATTGTTCAAACCTCGTATAGGGGTAGATATTTGGGCCCCGGACTAGGGTTTCGTTGGAAAAAGACCGCCGAAGCGAAAGGGGGTAAACGATAAGTTCAAACGGGGTAGACGGTAAGTTTGGGCCATACCGGAGGGAATCGTTTGAAAAGTTGGGGTAGATATTTGCTTTGGCATATTCCTATGGCCTAACCTAACTAAAAAAAGCAAGAAATTCCACTAGCCAACCCTCTTCGACGCATGTCTAGGGGGTAGCCAGACAATCTTGCATATTCTTCAGCAGGTTAAGGGTTTCGCCGGAAAGGCTCAAGAGCGTTTGAACCCCAATAAAATATTCGTTGGTTGTGTTAGATTAGGCCTAAGGAACACCCAAGACAATGATAGGGCCCACCTCTTGTCAAGATTACCCCCCGCTACGTCAGATCCGGGAGTTTCGGGGTGTGAGCAGTCCTGGAAGCCGGAAAAGAGAATCCGACTCCGGTGAAGCTCTAGCACAAAGAGTGATGGTATCTTTGGCATCTAAGACCCATAACACACTCAAACACACATGGTATGGCAAACCCTTGGTTTAGGTGGGATTCAGAAGCTCCGGAGCCCCTGTTCGGAGAAACCCTGCCCCCGTTGTAGAAAAAGACGGAACTGGCGTTCTGGCCCCTCTACGTGAGCCGGAAGGGGGTAGCCGAGTGGAACTAGTTGCTTGGTTGTGTTATTTTAGGACCAAGGAACACCCTAGACAATGGTAGGGCCCACCTCTTGGCAAGATTCCCCCCGTTACGTCAGATCCGGGAGTTTTGGGGGGTGAGCAGTCCTGGAACCCGGAATAGAGAATCCAATGTCGGTGAAGACCTAGCACAAAGATTGATGGTATCTTTGGCACCCAAGGCCCATGACACACTATAACACACATGATATGAAAAACCCTTGGTTTAGGTAGGATTCAGACGCTCCGGAGCCCCTGTCCGAAGAAACCCTGTCCCCGTTGTAGAAAAAGACAAAACTGGCGTTCTAGCCCCTCTACGTGAGCTGGAATGGGGTAGCAAAGTGGAACTAGTTGCTTGGTTGTGTCATGTTAGGACCAAGGAACACCCAAGACAATGTTAGGGCCCACCTCTTGTCAAGATTCCCACTGTTACGTCAGATCCGGGAGTTTCGGGGTGTGAGCAGTCCTCGAACATGGAAGAGAGAATCAGACGCCGGTGAAGCCCTAACACAAAGAGTGATGGAATCTTTGGAATCCAAGACCCATGAAATACTCTAACACACATGGTATGGAAAACCCTTGGTTTAGGTGGGATTCAGACGATCCGGATCCCCTGTCCAGAGAAACCCTGTCCCCGGTGTAGAAAAAGACGAAACTTGCGTTCTGGCCCCTCTACGTGATCCGAAAAGGGGTAGCAAAGAGGAACTAGTGGCTTGGTTGTGTTATGTTAGGCCCAAGGAACACCCGAGTCAATGGTAGGGCCCACCACTTGTCAAGATTCCCCATGTGACGTCAGATCCGGGAGTTTCGGGTGTGAGCAGTCCTGGAACCCGGAAGAGGGAATCCGATGTCGGTGAAGACCTAACACAAAGATTGATGGTATCTTTGGCACCCAACACCCATGACACACTATAAAACACATGGTATGGCAAACCCTTGGTTTAGGTGGGATTCACACGCTCCGGAGCCCCTGTCCGGAGAAACCCTCTCCTCGATGTAGAAAAAGACGAAACTGGCGTTCTGGCCCCTCTACGTGAGCCGGAAGGGGGTAGCAAAGTGGAACTAGTTTCTTGGTTGTGTCATGTTAGGGCCAAGGAGCACCCAAGACAATGGTAGGGCCCACCTCTTGGCAAGATTCCCACTGTTACGTCAGATCCGGGAGTTTCGGGGTGTGAGCAGTCCTGGAACCCGGAATACAGAATCCGACGTCGGTGAAGCCCTAACACAAAGAGTGATGGCATCTTTGGAACCCAAGACCCATGAAATACTCTAACACACATGGTATGGCAAACCCTTGGTTTAGGTGGGATTCATACGCTCCGGAGCCCCTGTCCGGAGAAACCCTGTCCCCGCTGTAGAAAAAGACGGAACTAGCGTTCTGGCCCCTCTACGTGAGCGGAAGGGGGTAGCAAAGTGGAACTAGTTTCTTGGTTGTGTCATGTTAGGCACAAGGAACACACAATACAATGGTAGTGCCCACCTATTGGCAAGATTCCCACTGTTACGCCAGATCCGGGAGTTTTGGGGTGTGAGCAGTCCTGGAACCCGGAAGAGAGAATCTGACGCCGGTGAAGCCCTAACACAAAGAGTTATGGCATCTTTGGAACCCAAGACCCATGAAATACTCTAACACACATAGTATGGCAAACCCTTGGTTTAGGTGGGATTCAGACGCTCCGGAGCCCCTGTCCGGAGAAACCATGTCCCCGCTCTAGAAAAAGACGAAACTTGCGTTCTCGCCCCTCTACGTGATCCGAAAAGGGGTAGCAAAGAGGAACTAGTGGCTTGGTTGTGTTATGTTAGGCTCAAGGAACACCCTAGACAATGGTAGGGACCACCTCTTGGCAAGATTCCCCCCCGTTACGTCAGATCCGGGAGTTTTGGGGGGGAGCAGTCCTGGAACCCGGAAGAGGGAATCCGATGTCGGTGAAGACCTAGCACAAAGATTGATGGTATATTTGGCACCCAAGGCCCATGACACACTATAACACACATGGTATGAAAAACCCTTGGTTTAGGTGGGATTCAGACGCTCCGGATCCCCTGTCCGGAGAAACCCTGTCCCAGCTGTAGAAAAAGACGAAACTGGCGTTCTAGCCCCTCTACGTGAGCCGGAATGGGGTAGCAAAGTGGAACTAGTTGCTTGGTTGTGTCATGTTAGGACCAAGGAATACACAATACAATGGTAGTGCCCACCTATTGGCAAGATTCCCCCCGTTACGTCAGATCCGGGAGTTTCGGGGTGTGAGCAGTCCTGGAACTCGGAAGATAGAATCCGACTCCGGCGAAGCCCTAGCACAAAGAGTGATGGTATTTTGGAACCCAAGACCCATGACACACTCTAACACACATGGTATGGCAAACCCTTGGTTTAGGTGGGATTCAGACGCTCCGGAGCCCCTGTTCGGAGAAACACTGTCCCCGTTGTAGAAAAAGACGGAACTGGCGTTCTGGCCCCTCTACGTGAGCCGGAAGGGGGTAGCAAAGTGGAACTAGTTGCTTGGTTGTGTCATTTTAGGACCAAGGAACACCCTAGACAATGGTAGGTCCCACCTCTTGGCAAGATTCCACCCGTTACATCAGATCCGGGAGTTTTGGGGGGTGAGCAGTCCTGGAACCCGGAATAGAGAATCCAATGTCGGTGAAGACCTAGCACAAAGATTGATGGTATCTTTGGAACCCAAGGCCCATGACACACTATAACACATATGGTATGAAAAACCCTTGGTTTAGGTGGGATTCAGACTCTCCGGAGCCCATGTCCGGAGAATCCCTGTCCCCGTTGTAGAAAAAGACGAAACTGGCGTTCTGGCCCCTCTACGTGAGCCGGAATGGGGTAGCAAAGTGGAACTAGTTGCTTGGTTGTGTCATGTTAGGACCAAGGAACACCCAAGACAATGTTAGGGCCCACCTCTTGTCAATATTCCCACTGTTACGTCAGATCCGGGAGTTTCGGGGTGTGAGCAGTCCTGGAACATGGAAGAGAGAATCCGACGCCGGTGAAGCCCTAACACAAAGAGTGATGGAATCTTTGGAACCCAAGACCCATGAAATACTATAACACACATGGTATGGAAAACCCTTGGTTTAGGTGGGATTCAGACGCTCCGGAGCCCCTGTCCGGAGAAACCCTGTCCCCGCTGTAGAAAAAGACGAAACTTGCGTTCTAGCCCCTCTACGTGATCCGAAAAGGGGTAGCAAAGAGGAACTAGTGGCTTGGTTGTGTTATGTTAGGCTTAAGGAACACCCAAGACAATGGTAGGGCCCACCTCTTGTCAAGATTTCCCCTGTGACGTCAGATCCGGGAGTTTCGGGTGTGAGCAGTCCTGGAACCCGGAAGAGGGAATCCGATGTCGGTGAAGACCTAACACAAAGATTGATGGTATCTTTGGCACCCAAGACCGATGACACACTATAACACACATGGTATGGCAAACCCTTGGTTTAGGTGGGATTCACACGCTCCGGAGCCCCTGTCCGGAGAAACCCTGTCCCCGATGTAGAAAAAGACGGAACTAGCGTTCTGGCCCCTCTACGTGAGCCGGAAGGGGGTAGCAAAGTGGAACTAGTTGCTTGGTTGTGTCATGTTAGGGCCAAGGAGCACCCAAGACAATGGTAGGGCCCACCTCTTGGCAAGATTCCCACTGTTACGCTAGATCCGGGAGTTTTGGGGTGTGAGCAGTCTTGGAACCCAGAAGAGAGAATCCGACGCCGGTGAAGCCCTAACACAAAGAGTGATGGCATCTTTGGAACCCAAGACCCATGAAATACTCTAACACACATAGTATGGAAAACCCTTGGTTTAGGTGGGATTCAGACGCTCCGGAGCCCTTGTCCGGAGAAACCCTGTCCCCGCTGTAGAAAAAGACGAAACTTGCGTTCTGGCCCATCTACGTGATCCGAAAAGGGGTAGCAAAGAGGAACTAGTTGCTTGGTTGTGTTATGTTAGGCCCAAGTAACACCCTAGACAATGGTAGAGCCCACCTCTTATCAAGATTCCCCCTGTGATGTCAGATCCGGGAGTTTCGGGTGTGAGCAGTCCTGGAACCCGGAAGAGGGAATCCGATGTGGGTGAAGACCTAGCACAAAGATTGATGGTATCTTTGGCACCCAATACCCATGACACACAATAACACACATGGTATCGCAAACCCTTGGTTTAGGTGGGATTCAGACGCTCCGGAGCCCCTGTCTGGAGAAACCATGTCCCCGCTCTAGAAAAAGACGAAACTAGCGTTCTGGCCCCTCTACGTGAGCCGGAAGGGGGTAGCAAAGTGGAACTAGTTGCTTGGTTGTGTTATTTTAGGCCCAAGGAACACCCTAGACAATGTTAGGGCCCACCTCTTGTCAAGATTCCCCTTGTGACGTCAGATCCGGGAGTTTCGGGGTGTGAGCAGTCCTGGAACCCGGAAGAGGGAATCCGATGTCGGTGAAGACCTAACACAAAGAGTGATGGTATCTTTCGCACCCAAGACCCATGACACACTATAACACACATGGTATGGCAAACCCTTGGTTTAGGTGGGATTCAGACGCTCCGGAGCCCCTGTCCGGAGAAACCCTGTCCCAGCTGTAGAAAAAGACGAAACTGGCGTTCTGGCCCCTCTACGTGAGCCGGAAGGGGGTAGCAAAGTGGAACTAGTTGCTTGTTTGTGTTATTTTAGGCACAAGGAACACACAATACAATGGTAGTGCCCACCTATTGGCAAGATTCCCCCCGTTACGTCAGGTCCGGGAGTTTCGGGGTGTGAGCAGTCCTGGAACTCGGAAGATAGAATCCGAATCCGGTGAAGCCCTAGCACAAAGAGTGATGGTATTTTGGAACCCAAGACCCATGACACACTATAACACACATGGTATGGCGAACCCTTGGTTTAGGTGGGATTCAGACGCTCCGGAGCCCCTGTTCGGAGAAACACTGTCCCCGTTGTAGAAAAAGACGGAACTGGCGTTCTGGCCCCTCTACGTGAGCCGGAAGGGGGTAGCAAAGTGGAACTAGTTGCTTGGTTGTGTTATTTTAGGACCAAGGAACACCCTAGACAATGTTAGGGCCCACCTCTTGGCAAGATTCCCCCCGTTACGTCAGATCCGGGAGTTTTGGGGGGTGAGCAGTCGTGGAACCCGGAATAGAGAATCCAATGTCGGTGAAGACCTAGCACAAAGATTGATGGTATCTTTGGCACCCAAGGACCATGACACACTATAACACACATGGTATGAAAAACCCTTGGTTTAGGTGGGATTCACACGCTCCGGAGCCCCTGTCCGGAGAAACCCTGTCCCCGTTGTAGAAAAAGACGAAACTGGCGTTCTGGCCCTCTACGTGAGCCGGAATGGGGTAGCAAAGTGGAACTAGTTGATTGGTTGTGTCATGTTAGGAACAAGGAACACCCAAGACAATGTTAGGGCCCACCTCTTGTCAAGATTCCCACTGTTACGTCAGATCCGGGAGTTTCGGGGTGTGAGAAGTCCTGGAACATGGAAGAGAGAATCCGACGCCGGTGAAGCCCTAACACAAAGAGTGATGGAATCTTTGGAATCCAAGACCCATGAAATACTATAACACACATGGTATGAAAAACCCTTGGTTTAGGTGGGATTCAGACGCTCCGAAGCCCCTGTCCGGAGAAACCCTGTCCATGCTGTAGAAAAAGACGAAACTTGCGATCTGGCCCCTCTACGTGATCCGAAAAGGGGTAGCAAAGAGGAACTAGTGGCTTGGTTGTGTTATGTTAGGCTTAAGGAACACCCAAGACAATGGTAGGGCCCACCTCTTGTCAAGATTCCCCCTGTGACGTCAGATCCGGGAGTTTCGGGTGTGAGCAGTCCTGGAACCCGGAAGAGGGAATCCGATGTCGGTGAAGACCTAACACAAAGATTGATGGTATCTTTGGCACCCAAGACCCATCAAACACTATAACACACATGGTATGGCAAACCCTTGGTTTAGGTGGGATTCAGACGCTCCGGAGCCCCTGTCCGGAGAAACCCTGTCCCAGCTGTAGAAAAAGACGAAACTGGCGTTCTGGCCCCTCTACGTGAGCCGGAAGGGGGTAGCAAAGTGGAACTAGTTGCTTGTTTGTGTTATTTTAGGCACAAGGAACACACAATACAATGGTAGTGCCCACCTATTAGCAAGATTCCCCCCGTTACGTCAGATCCGGGAGTTTCGGGGTGTGGGCAGTCCTGGAACTCGGAAGATAGAATCCGACTCCGGTGAAGCCCTAGCACAAAGAGTGATGGTATTTTGGAACCCAAGACCCATGACACACTCTAACACACATGGTATGGCAAACCCTTGGTTTAGGTGGGATTCATACGCTCCGGATCCCCTGTCCGGAGAAACCCTGTCCCCGCTGTAGAAAAAGACGAAACTTGCGTTCTGGCCCCTCTACGTGATCCGAAAAGGGGTAGCAAAGAGGAACTAGTGGCTTGGTTGTGTTATGTTAGGCCCAAGGAACACCCGAGTCAATGGTAGGGCCCACCTCTTGTGAAGATTCCCCATGTGACGTCAGATCCGGGAGTTTCGGGTGTGAGCAGTCCTGGAACCCGGAAGAGGGAATCCGATGTCGGTGAAGACCTAACACAAAGATTGATGGTATCTTTGGCACCCAACACCCATGACACACTATAAAACACATGGTATGGCAAAACCTTGGTTTAGGTGGGATTCACACGCTCCGGAGCCCCTGTCCGGAGAAACCCTCTCCTCGATGTAGAAAAAGACGAAACTGGCGTTCTGGCCCCTCTACGTGAGCCGGAAGGGGGTAGCAAAGTGGAACTAGTTTCTTGGTTGTGTCATGTTAGGGCCAAGGAGAACCCAAGACAATGGTAGGGCCCACCTCTTGGCAAGATTCCCACTGTTACGTCAGATCCGGGAGTTTCGGGGTGTGAGCAGTCCTGGAACCCGGAATACAGAATCCGACGTCGGTGAAGCCCTAACACAAAGAGTGATGGCATCTTTGGAACCCAAGACCCATGAAATACTCTAACACACATGGTATGGCAAACCCTTGGTTTAGGTGGGATTCATACGCTCCGGAGCCCCTGTCCGGAGAAACCCTGTCCCCGCTGTAGAAAAAGACGGAACTAGCGTTCTGGCCCCTCTACGTGAGCCGGAAGGGGGTAGCAAAGTGGAACTAGTTTCTTGGTTGTGTCATGTTAGGCACAAGGAACACACAATACAATGGTAGTGCCCACCTATTGGCAAGATTCCCACTGTTACGCCAGATCCGGGAGTTTTGGGGTGTGAGCAGTCCTGGAACCCGGAAGAGAGAATCTGACGCCGGTGAAGCCCTAACACAAAGAGTTATGGCATCTTTGGAACCCAAGACCCATGAAATACTCTAACACACATAGTATGGCAAACCCTTGGTTTAGGTGGGATTCAGACGCTCCGGAGCCCCTGTCCGGAGAAACCATGTCCCCGCTCTAGAAAAAGACGAAACTTGCGTTCTCGCCCCTCTACGTGATCCGAAAAGGGGTAGCAAAGAGGAACTAGTGGCTTGGTTGTGTTATGTTAGGCTCAAGGAACACCCTAGACAATGGTAGGGACCACCTCTTGGCAAGATTCCCCCCCGTTACGTCAGATCCGGGAGTTTTGGGGGGAGAGCAGTCCTGGAACCCGGAAGAGGGAATCCGATGTCGGTGAAGACCTAGCACAAAGATTGATGGTATATTTGGCACCCAAGGCCCATGACACACTATAACACACATGGTTTGAAAAACCCTTGGTTTAGGTGGGATTCAGACGCTCCGGATCCCCTGTCCGGAGAAACCCTGTCCCAGCTGTAGAAAAAGACGAAACTGGCGTTCTAGCCCCTCTACGTGAGCCGGAATGGGGTAGCAAAGTGGAACTAGTTGCTTGGTTGTGTCATGTTAGGACCAAGGAATACACAATACAATGGTAGTGCCCACCTATTGGCAAGATTCCCCCCGTTACGTCAGATCCGGGAGTTTCGGGGTGTGAGCAGTCCTGGAACTCGGAAGATAGAATCCGACTCCGGCGAAGCCCTAGCACAAAGAGTGATGGTATTTTGGAACCCAAGACCCATGACACACTCTAACACACATGGTATGGCAAACCCTTGGTTTAGGTGGGATTCAGACGCTCCGGAGCCCCTGTTCGGAGAAACACTGTCCCCGTTGTAGAAAAAGACGGAACTGGCGTTCTGGCCCCTCTACGTGAGCCGGAAGGGGGTAGCAAAGTGGAACTAGTTGCTTGGTTGTGTCATTTTAGGACCAAGGAACACCCTAGACAATGGTAGGTCCCACCTCTTGGCAAGATTCCACCCGTTACATCAGATCCGGGAGTTTTGGGGGGTGAGCAGTCCTGGAACCCGGAATAGAGAATCCAATGTCGGTGAAGACCTAGCACAAAGATTGATGGTATCTTTGGAACCCAAGGCCCATGACACACTATAACACATATGGTATGAAAAACCCTTGGTTTAGGTGGGATTCAGACTCTCCGGAGCCCCTGTCCGGAGAAACCCTGTCCCCGTTGTAGAAAAAGACGAAACTAGCGTTCTGGCCCCTCTACGTGAGCCGGAATGGGGTAGCAAAGTGGAACTAGTTGCTTGGTTGTGTCATGTTAGGACCAAGGAACACCCAAGACAATGTTAGGGCCCACCTCTTGTCAATATTCCCACTGTTACGTCAGATCCGGGAGTTTCGGGGTGTGAGCAGTCCTGGAACATGGAAGAGAGAATCCGACGCCGGTGAAGCCCTAACACAAAGAGTGATGGAATCTTTGGAACCCAAGACCCATGAAATACTATAACACACATGGTATGGAAAACCCTTGGTTTAGGTGGGATTCAGACGCTCCGGAGCCCCTGTCCGGAGAAACCCTGTCCCCGCTGTAGAAAAAGACGAAACTTGCGTTCTAGCCCCTCTACGTGATCCGAAAAGGGGTAGCAAAGAGGAACTAGTGGCTTGGTTGTGTTATGTTAGGCTTAAGGAACACCCAAGACAATGGTAGGGCCCACCTCTTGTCAAGATTCCCCCTGTGACGTCAGATCCGGGAGTTTCGGGTGTGAGCAGTCCTGGAACCCGGAAGAGGGAATCCGATGTCGGTGAAGACCTAACACAAAGATTGATGGTATCTTTGGCACCCAAGACCGATGACACACTATAACACACATGGTATGGCAAACCCTTGGTTTAGGTGGGATTCACACGCTCCGGAGCCCCTGTCCGGAGAAACCCTGTCCCCGATGTAGAAAAAGACGGAACTAGCGTTCTGGCCCCTCTACGTGAGCCGGAAGGGGGTAGCAAAGTGGAACTAGTTGCTTGGTTGTGTCATGTTAGGGCCAAGGAGCACCCAAGACAATGGTAGGGCCCACCTCTTGGCAAGATTCCCACTGTTACGCTAGATCCGGGAGTTTTGGGGTGTGAGCAGTCCTGGAACCCGGAAGAGAGAATCCGACGCCGGTGAAGCCCTAACACAAAGAGTGATGGCATCTTTGGAACCCAAGACCCATGAAATACTCTAACACACATAGTATGGAAAACCCTTGGTTTAGGTGGGATTCAGACGCTCCGGAGCCCTTGTCCGGAGAAACCCTGTCCCCGCTGTAGAAAAAGACGAAACTTGCGTTCTGGCCCATCTACGTGATCCGAAAAGGGGTAGCAAAGAGGAACTAGTTGCTTGGTTGTGTTATGTTAGGCCCAAGTAACACCCGAGACAATGGTAGAGCCCACCTCTTATCAAGATTCCCCCTGTGATGTCAGATCCGGGAGTTTCGGCTGTGAGCAGTCCTGGAACCCGGAAGAGGGAATCCGATGTGGGTGAAGACCTAGCACAAAGATTGATGGTATCTTTGGCACCCAATACCCATGACACACAATAACACACATGGTATCGCAAACCCTTGGTTTAGGTGGGATTCAGACGCTCCGGAGCCCCTGTCTGGAGAAACCATGTCCCCGCTCTAGAAAAAGACGAAACTAGCGTTCTGGCCCCTCTACGTGAGCCGGAAGGGGGTAGCAAAGTGGAACTAGTTGCTTGGTTGTGTTATTTTAGGCCCAAGGAACACCCTAGACAATGTTAGGGCCCACCTCTTGTCAAGATTCCCCTTGTGACGTCAGATCCGGGAGTTTCGGGGTGTGAGCAGTCCTGGAACCCGGAAGAGGGAATCCGATGTCGGTGAAGACCTAACACAAAGAGTGATGGTATCTTTCGCACCCAAGACCCATGACACACTATAACACACATGGTATGGCAAACCCTTGGTTTAGGTGGGATTCAGACGCTCCGGAGCCCCTGTCCGGAGAAACCCTGTCCCAGCTGTAGAAAAAGACGAAACTGGCGTTCTGGCCCCTCTACGTGAGCCGGAAGGGGGTAGCAAAGTGGAACTAGTTGCTTGTTTGTGTTATTTTAGGCACAAGGAACACACAATACAATGGTAGTGCCCACCTATTGGCAAGATTCCCCCCGTTACGTCAGGTCCGGGAGTTTCGGGGTGTGAGCAGTCCTGGAACTCGGAAGATAGAATCCGAATCCGGTGAAGCCCTAGCACAAAGAGTGATGGTATTTTGGAACCCAAGACCCATGACACACTATAACACACATGGTATGGCAAACCCTTGGTTTAGGTGGGATTCAGACGCTCCGGAGCCCCTGTTCGGAGAAACACTGTCCCCGTTGTAGAAAAAGACGGAACTGGCGTTCTGGCCCCTCTACGTGAGCCGGAAGGGGGTAGAAAAGTGGAACTAGTTGCTTGGTTGTGTTATTTTAGGACCAAGGAACACCCTAGACAATGTTAGGGCCCACCTCTTGGCAAGATTCCCCCCGTTACGTCAGATCCGGGAGTTTTGGGGGGTGAGCAGTCGTGGAACCCGGAATAGAGAATCCAATGTCGGTGAAGACCTAGCACAAAGATTGATGGTATCTTTGGCACCCAAGGACCATGACACACTATAACACACATGGTATGAAAAACCCTTGGTTTAGGTGGGATTCACACGCTCCGGAGCCCCTGTCCGGAGAAACCCTCTCCCCGTTGTAGAAAAAGACGAAACTGGCGTTCTGGCCCTCTACGTGAGCCGGAATGGGGTAGCAAAGTGGAACTAGTTGATTGGTTGTGTCATGTTAGGACCAAGGAACACCCAAGACAATGTTAGGGCCCACCTCTTGTCAAGATTCCCACTGTTACGTCAGATCCGGGAGTTTCGGGGTGTGAGAAGTCCTGGAACATGGAAGAGAGAATCCGACGCCGGTGAAGCCCTAACACAAAGAGTGATGGAATCTTTGGAATCCAAGACCCATGAAATACTATAACACACATGGTATGGAAAACCCTTGGTTTAGGTGGGATTCAGACGCTCCGAAGCCCCTGTCCGGAGAAACCCTGTCCATGCTGTAGAAAAAGACGAAACTTGCGATCTGGCCCCTCTACGTGATCCGAAAAGGGGTAGCAAAGAGGAACTAGTGGCTTGGTTGTGTTATGTTAGGCTTAAGGAACACCCAAGACAATGGTAGGGCCCACCTCTTGTCAAGATTCCCCCTGTGACGTCAGATCCGGGAGTTTCGGGTGTGAGCAGTCCTGGAACCCGGAAGAGGGAATCCGATGTCGGTGAAGACCTAACACAAAGATTGATGGTATCTTTGGCACCCAAGACCCATCAAACACTATAACACACATGGTATGGCAAACCCTTGGTTTAGGTGGGATTCAGACGCTCCGGAGCCCCTGTCCGGAGAAACCCTGTCCCAGCTGTAGAAAAAGACGAAACTGGCGTTCTGGCCCCTCTACGTGAGCCGGAAGGGGGTAGCAAAGTGGAACTAGTTGCTTGTTTGTGTTATTTTAGGAACAAGGAACACACAATACAATGGTAGTTCCCACCTATTGGCAAGATTCCCCCCGTTACGTCAGATCCGGGAGTTTCGGGGTGTGAGCAGTCCTGGAACTCGGAAGATAGAATCCGACTCCGGTGATGCCCTAGCACAAAGAGTGATGGTATTTTGGAACCCAAGACCCATGACACACTCTAACACACATGGTATGGCAAACCCTTGGTTTAGGTGGGATTCATACGCTCCGGAGCCCCTGTTCGGAGAAACACTGTCCCCGTTGTAGAAAAAGACGGAACTGGCGTTCTGGCCCCTCTACGTGAGCCGGAAGGGGGTAGCAAAGTGGAACTAGTTGCTTGGTTGTGTTATTTTAGGACCAAGGAACACCCTAGACAATGGTAGGTCCCACCTCTTGGCAAGATTCCCCCCGTTACGTCAGATCCGGGAGTTTTGGGGGGTGAGCACTCCTCGAACCCGGAATAGAGAATCCAATGTCGGTGAAGACCTAGCACAAAGATTTATGGTATCTTTGGAACCCAAGGCCCATGACACACTATAACACACATGGTATGAAAAACCCTTGGTTTAGGTGGGATTCAGACGCTCCGGAGCCCCTGTCCGGAGAAACCCTGTCCCCGTTGTAGAAAAAGACGAAACTGGCGTTCTGGCCCCTCTACGTGAGCCGGAATGGGGTAGCAAAGTGGAACTAGTTGCTTGGTTGTGTCATGTTAGGACCAACGAACACCCAAGACAATGGTAGGTCCCACCTCTTGTCAAGATTCCCACTGTTACGTCAGATCCGGGAGTTTCAGGTGTGAGCAGTCCTGGAATATGGAAGAGAGAATCCGACGCCGGTGAAGCCCTAACACAAAGAGTGATGGAATCTTTGGAACCCAAGACCCATGAAATACTATAACACACATGGTATGGAATACCCTTGGTTTAGGTGGGATTCAGACGCTCCGGAGCCCCTGTCTGGAGAAACCATGTCCCCGCTCTAGAAAAAGACGAAACTTGCGTTCTGGCCCCTCTACGTGAGCCGGAAGGGGGTAGCAAAGTGGAACTAGTTGCTTGGTTGTGTTATTTTAGGCCCAAGGAACACCCTAGACAATGGTAGGGCCCACCTATTGTCAAGATTCCCCTTGTGACGTCAGATCCGGGAGTTTCGGGGTGTGAGCAGTCCTGGAACCCGGAAGAGGGAATCCGATGTCGGTGAAGACCTAACACAAAGAGTGATGGTATCTTTCGCACCCAAGACCCATGACACACTATAACACACATGGTATGGCAAACCCTTGGTTTAGGTGGGATTCACACGCTCCGGAGCCCCTGTCCGGAGAAACCCTGTCCCAGCTGTATAAAAAGACGAAACTGGCGTTCTGGCCCCTCTACGTGAGCGGGAAGGGGGTAGCAAAGTGGAACTAGGTTCTTGGTTGTGTCATGTTAGGGCCAAGGAGCACCCAAGACAATGGTAGGGGCCACCTCTTGGCAAGATTCCCACTGTTACGCCAGATCCGGGAGTTTTGGGGTGTGAGCAGTCCTGGAACCCGGAAAAGAGAATCCGACGCCGGTGAAGCCCTAACACAAAGAGTGATGGCATCTTTGGAACCCAAGACCCATGAAATACTATAACACACATAGTATGGCAAACCCTTGGTTTAGGTGGGATTCAGACGCTCCGGAGCCCCTGTCCGGAGAAACCCTGTCCCCGTTGTAGAAAAAGACGAAACTTGCGTTCTGGCCCCTCTACGTGATCCGAAAAGGGGTAGCAAAGAGGAACTAGTTGCTTGGTTGTGTTATGTTAGGCCCAAGGAACACCCGAGACAATGGTAGGGCCCACCTCTTATCAAGATTCCCCCGGTGACGTCAGATCCGGGAGTTTCGGGTGTGAGCAGTCCTGGAACCCGGAAGAGGGAATCCGATGTCGGCGAAGACCTAACACAAAGATTGATGGTATCTTTGGCACCCAAGACCCATGACACACTATAAAACACATGGTATGGCAAACCCTTGGTCATGGTATGTGAGGACATGATGAACAAACTAAGTGAGAAAGTGCCGGAGTTGCTATGCAAGTTAGAGATTATCTTTCCGCCGGGCTTCTTTACTCCGATGGCACATCTTGTTTTGCATCTAGCTTACGAGGCGGTCATGGGAGGACCGGTCCAGTTCCGTTGGCAGTTCTGTATCGAGAGGGAATTTAAGCATATTCGAACGAAATGTGGGAACAAAAATCAGATTGAAGCATGCATAGCCGAGTCATATATCATCGAGGAGGTGTCAGATATCACGACAACATACTATGCTGACGATGTTCCCACTCTTCATAATAAGCTCTCTCGGTACAATGCCGACGAGCCCAAGTATAAACCTCAGCTCCTCCTCTTCCAAGGGCAAGGTGGCAAGTCCGGTGGCAAACATACTTATACTGTGACGATGCAAGAGTGGGAGGACATCATGCTCTATGTATTGATGAACATTAAGGAATCAGAGGATCCGTTCATGAGGTAAAAATGATGAACAAATTTCTTTGGAACTACTAACTCGGTTTAGGTCTAATACATGTTTTTTTTCGTTAGACAATTCATCGAAGAAGAGTGGTCCGAAACGCGGCCTCCTAGTGAGACGGAGTGTGATACACTTCTAAGAAAAGGTGCCCCCGGAAGGAAAAATTTCGTGGCTTGGTTCATGGAGAAAGTAATTTCTAACTTATGCCTCTTACCTAGTTTAACAATTGTAGTTTCTAGTACATGGGAACTGATGCATCCAACAATTTCAATTGAACTTGTAGGGAAATGATCCCAACACATCTATGACAGATGAACTGAGATGGGTTTCCCAGGGTTTTGACCGCAAGGCGGTGAGGTATGAAAAGTATGATGTGAATGGGTATCGCTTCCATACTGAGGACCACCAGAATAGTCGGCCCAATGCAAAAACAGTAAATACTGGCGTGTTTACCGGAGGTCGAGATGGTACCGAGTACTACGGAAGGTTACAGAATGTGTACGAGCTGACATTCGATAAAGGGCCCCATCATCTCACACTTGTTGTGTTTAGATGCCGTTGGTTTGACCCAGTCGATGGACTAAAGACTACCCCTTCCATTGGTCTAGTGGAAGTCATGCCTTCAACCACCTACAACGGGTCCGATGTCTTTGTTGTGGGTCACCAGGCGACGCAAGTTTATTATTTGCCCTACCCATGCAAGAAAGAGGAACTAAATGGCTGGGAAGTCGTGTTCAAGGTATCGCCACATGGTAAGCTACCCATGCCAAACGAGGACGATTACAACAACATAAACCCCATCACTTACGAGGGAGATTTCTACCAAGAGGAAGAGGACGGCGGAGAGTTTGATGTATTTATTGGTGGTCTTGAGGATCTTGAGGACGATGCACAAGTTCACGGTGAGGCAGTTGTGGATGTGAAGGACATAGATATGCTCTCCAAGTTACATCTTGACGAAATTGAGAGCGATGATGACGAGCCTCCACCGGTCGAGGGCCAACCTTACTACTCCCATGATACTGATAGTGATAGTGATTACGAGTGATGATTCGCGGTGAGAGTCTTTTTAGTAAGCTTCTTAGTAAATTTCTACCATGCTTATTTATTTTTGCAACCACGTGATTCTTAATTTCTACCATTATTATTAATTGCTACTATGCTCATTCCTTTGCATCAAGATTTAAGTTTTCCTTACTAATTGTTGACTCATTCTCAATGCAGGTGATTGCACCATGGGGAAGAAGAATTCCGTAAATAACTTGCTTAGCAAGATGTACCCCCAGGAAAAGGCAGGATCAAGCAGTACTCGCTCTAGAAGACCTCCTAGTCGCTACCGCCGCGAGGAAGGAGGAGAGGACGAGGGTCGACGAGGACGAGTCCAGAGGGAGGAGGTTGCTCCTTCAGAGCGAGGACGAGGTCGTACTAGGACAGTTCAGGAGCTTGTAGCTTCCGGGGAGCTTGTAGCTTCCGATCAGGTTGCTTCTTCGGAACGGGTTAGACGACGGCGGCGTTTGGCGTCCTCCCGTAGAGAGGTACTAAGTGCTATTATGCATACTACTTGCTATGATGCCTACTGGTTGCTATTATGCCTACTAATACTAATTGCTACTATGCTTAGGCACCCTCCGTTAGTGGCACCGCAACTTTCGAGGAGGATTCTGTGGGAGGAGACCGCCGAGAGGACGAGGAGCTGCAGTTCTTTGAGACGCAGCAGCAGAGCGAGGAGGGCGAGGAGGAGGAGGTACACTTCCTTTCCCCCCACTTCCTTTCCCCCCACTTTCTTTCATTTGCTTTCACCCCACTTTCTTTCATTTTCTTACATTTAATGTGCATTGTAATTTTAATTTGCAGCAGCAGCCGAGCGAGCATGGCGAGGAGGAGGAGGTACATTTGCTTTCCTCGCACCTTCTTTCATTTGCTTTCTCCGCACCTTCTTTCATTTTCTTACATTTAATATGCATTGTAATTTTAATTTACAGCAGCATCGGAGCGAGCAGGGTGAGGAGGAGGAGGTACACTTCCTTTTCCCCCACTTTCTTTCATTTTCTTCCCCCCACCTTATTTCATTTGCTTACATTTAATGCGCATTCTAGTTTGCATTGTAATTTAATTTGTAGCAACATTCTAATTTGCATTGTAATTTTAATTTGTAGCAACACGAGGAGGGAGGTGATGACGAGGCGAGGAGGCCAAAGCCGTTGTGGGTTCGTGGAGAAGCTCGTCTCCCCAAGGAACCAAAAACTGAAGCGGATAAAATCCGCCTTAAGCCAACCAACAAGTAAGTGCTTATCTCGATCATATTTTGATAGTGTTAATTTAGCACATACTAATATTTTGAGTCCTATGCAGGAACTTTGTCTTTGTTGGTCCAAAGGGTCGTCTTCCAGGTGGCATTCTTACCATTCTGCTGAAGTTGCATTGGCCAGGGGTTTACAAGCAGAGGGACGGGAGCACAAAGTTAGCCACCACATGGGAGGACTATGCAGTCGCACCGTGCTCGACCTTTCGTGATGATGAGGGACATGTGATGACCTGTGCACAAGTTGTGATAAGAAGGTTTTGGGTAAGACATTAGTTTTGGCCTTTTTTTATGCGTACAATTCTTAGTTTTGTTGATTTTTGTTCATGGTTCACCACCCCACTGCGATAACTCATGAGTCTTTTATGCATGATTGTAGGACTTTTATGCAGTAGCTCTCGAGGAAGATTTGGAGAAGTCGAACAAGGTCTTGTGGGCGATGGCAAGGAAAAATGTTCGTGCTTTTATCCACGATGCAAGATCGCTGGCCATCTCGCACTTCTACGCCGAGGCTGAAGGTGTGAGGAAAAACAAGTCCCATATTGTTGAAGAAAATCTTGAGATTGATGTGGAAGACCTCCTTAGCGTACGTAAATTGCCTTTTGTATCCTCAATTCATTCTAAATTGCATCCTGTGTTCTTGAATTGACATGTTTTCATTTGTTAGATTCATCCAAAATGGTGCGATAATAAGAGGGATGGTTGGGAAGAGTTGGTGAACTTGTGGACCAGCGATGAGGAGTTCAAGGCCAAGAGCATTCAAAACAAGGCCAATCGCGGCAGAGAGGGAACACACAATCAAGGAAACCGACACTTTGAGAGCTACAAGAAGCACGTGGTATATATTTAGAACAATAGAGTTTCACCTCCTCCTATTTCCCTGCTTGCTACTTGTCTTATGCGTAACATTTGTTTTCTTGCACTGCAGGAGGCAAGTAATGGAGGCCAGGAACTGCCTGAAGTGGATGTCTGGAAGCGGGCTCATCAGAAGAAGGTGGTCGAGACGGGCAAGGATCCATACTACGGCAAGACCACCCAGGACTTGGTGGACTACACGAGAGAGTTCAAGAACAAGAACGGGCCGGATTCCGACCCCCTCTCTGAGCCGTTCGACGAGGTTGTGGCGATGATCGCAGGGAAAGGCAAGCAACATGGCCGCTTGAGGGTTCTTGGTGCGGTTACCGAGAGTACTACCACTCTCCCACGGATCCGGCATACCACCACGTGCGACACTTTGTCTAGGCCACCTCGTCCACAACGTGGTGGATCGAGAAAGACTATCGACGATGTAAGTGTTCTCACATTTTTTGTCTCCATTTGACTTCCATTCGTGCATGCCTATGTTGAGCCGATTCATTATGCCATATTGTAGGAAATTTGGGAGGAAGCCTATGCCAAGCTTCATGAGGAACATAATCAGAAGTTGCAGGAATATGACGAGGCGGTTAAGGCATACGACTTGCAACAGAATGAATTCGTGAAGGTTAGATGTTGCCCATTCTACCTACCTTTGCTATTTTCTAACTTTATTCCTTTGCCACACGTGACATGTAAATTAACTCGCAGGCATTTTTTCTTGCTTCGACCACTGGTTCTCCAATGCCCGTGTATGTCCCTCCTCCAGAAAAACCACCAATGCCAAGGTTACCAACGAAGGAAGAATTCAAAGCAAGTCTTGGCACACAGACTCCGGTTAGTAATTTTCCATACTACTTGGCTACTAGCTCACGTTTCCTTGCACATCCATATTTACAATTGCAATATTTTGCTCAAACGTGTAGGGAACGTCTCAATGTCACTCTCCCTTTGGTCGTGCTTCGGCCTCGCCCAACGAGTCAGCCATTATCACTCCAATTCACCATGGTGGTCCTTCTCCTGGTGTCTCTGCCTCACCCCGTCGCATGACCCATGGCGAGAGCCCCGAGACGCGTCGAGATTCGCCGATGCAGGTTAGTTTCAGCCTTAGCTTCAGCCTTTTGGAGAAATGATGCGTGTGGTAGAAGATTTTATAAACGGCCTCGTTTTTCCTCTCGGCCATCCAAGTGTCACATAGGAACCGTAGCTTTGAGTTTGATTCTTCTGTGTGTAATTTTTGGAGTAGCATGCCAATATTTGTGGTGATTTTTTGGGTAGAAATTATTGACTTCTGGATTGAATGTTTTAGAGCTAGGGAATAGTTGTGGCCAACATAATTTACGATCTCATAGTCGCATGACCATGCTGACCAAACATATCGGAGGGACAAAAGGTGAGACCAGGACACACTAGGAATAATATGCAATCTATCATGCCGAAGATAAATCATATACTGAAGATGCACCAAAGTTATACATAACGTTGGGGATCACTTAAAGTTACAGAAGAAGTGTATTTCCTAGTTTTATATTCCTGAGATATGTAACCTGAATTATATTCAGCATTGAACTCGTCCTGGTAATTATTTGAATAAAAATAATATATGCATTGCATGACCCTGCCACAAACTATATTCATTAGTCTGACGGGCACAAAAAGAAGTTCATATATAATGATTAACCTTTTTCCTTGTAGATAATATGACATACTAATAGTGTATTCATGTTATTAGTACAGAGAAATTACCTAGATAAATCGGTGTTCAGGGATGGACTCATAGGGGTGGTGAATCGGCAGACAATAGCAGTACCAAAACAATTGTATAAGAACCTGTTGAATTGTAGCAGGTGCGTACGTGGTGCTACAGATAATTTTCTTGGGTCCCCTTTGACTTGCTCTCTAGATGTAGTAGTATCATTCAGTTGTCCCAGTTGGGTACATCGAGGAGGGGGCAGTATTTTTTACACGCATAAAGCCATATGTATTTTGTCTCCACAATACATAGAGAGTCAGGAGTAGGCGTGCACTTCCAAGAGGTACTCACGCACTCTGTGGAGGTTGATGAGCATGGCAGGGAGGATGCCCACAATCGGCCAGTCCATTGGCAACGATGGATTCTTTTTCTTGGACGACCACCTAGAGTACTTGATGTACAAACCTAGAGCTACAAGTAGAACAAGTGTGGACATGAGTAGCTCCATTGCTAACACCAGGAAGTGTGTGTGGACTGTGAAGATGCATGCATGAAGATATATATGCTACATGCGTGGACATTTATAGAAAAAAATCCCAATGCACAACTATTTTCCTTAATGAAAAAATTAATTTGGCAGGTTTGAACAGTTGGTGTAGCTAGCATTCATGAATCATGAAGAGATGTCCGCTGCACCTGTCATGAACAGTTGGTTTAGCCGTCAGAGTCAGCTAGCTAGGTTTCATTGTCACGGAATGAAGTTAGGCGTACACAACAGTGTAGCCAAACCTTCCATTAACTATGCGATGGCTAGCTAGTACTTACCACTATGCGGATGCAGTAGTTCTATTTTAAAATTTTACTGTCAATCTGACCACAAGCAACTCCAAAAGTAGGTATAACAGTGAAACTACCTGTATGTATGTAGTTTAATTTAATTCCCAATGATCACAAGAAAACTTGCCCTACTGATATCATTTTTCCTTTTTAGGCTTAATATGTATATGTAAGAAAATGTAGATAGTGACGAAACGATATGGTTTCAGGTTTCCTATCCTCCAAATTTGGGCATGCAAGTCCAGAGATAAAATGTACTAAAAAGCACTACCACTAAAGGACAATAGCATGGGATGTCTTTGTGAGTAGATGGACTGCAGCATCTAGTGCTTAGCACGGAATATTTTTGTCAGTAGATAGCATCTAGTGCTCGGAAAGATGGGTAGGGCATGATCCCTGCCTTTGTATTCTCTGATTCTAGTGTGCGTCTAGTGCTTATAAATGTTGGACTTGTCCATTTGCCATGAATGACATTTGACTTGCACAATTTGACATACTAAATGGTGTTGTGTTTCATTTTGTAGTGATGATGATCTCGGCGGTGAAGTGTCCATTTTGGCGGTGATTGATGTTCGTTGATGATCGATATGTAATGAACATGTCTTTTGGTTAGAAGTGCCATAGCGTCGAAATCCCTTATCTGTATTGAACTATGCACACTCTTTGAACTATGGTGATCTATGTATCGAAATTGACATGTTATGGTGATCAATGTATCGAAAACGACATGACATGGTGATCTATGTATGGAAATTTGAATTAGATATGTTATGGTGATCTATTGTATGTAGATTTGAATCTGTATTGAATTTAATATGCAATGGTGGCTGGGGTATTACAAAACAGCAACAAAACATTTAAAAAAAAATTGGTCCTGGAAGCTAAGCCGACGGCATTACGGTCGGCATAGCTACTGCACAACTGCATTACTGCACGCCCCAGGTAACGCCACGTGGGAGCTAAGCCGACGGTGTCACGGTCGGCATAGGTACTGCACAACTGCATTGTTGCACGCTCCAGGTAACGCCACGTGGGAGCTAAGCCGACGGTGACACCGTCGGCTTAGCTACTAAACCACTGGATTGCTGCACGCCCCAGGTAACGCCACGTGGGAGCTAAGCCGACGGTGTCACGGTCGGCATAGCTTCTGCCACTACGCCTGTCTGCACGACACGTCGAGAGCTAAGCCGACGGTATTACCGTCGGCATATCTGGCGCGCCGTCAGACGACCGTTTCGTCAAAATGGCTACACCGACGGCCACGCTATGCCGACGGACGAGGGAACCGTCGGCACAACGACCTACGCCGACGGCCGAGCTATGCCGACGGTATTTTCGCGACGCTGACGAGCAGGTAAGCCGACGGGGTTGTGCCGACGGCGGCCGTCGGGCTAGTCATACGCCGACGGTTTTCAGGCCTACGCCGACGGCAATTGCCGTCGGCATAGAACCCCAGTCCTGTAGTGGCTGGAGGAGGGAAGAAGCCTGATCCGGGAGGCAAGAGAATGTGGTATTGTGCTTGGCTGCAGTGTTTACGGAATAGGAGCATACTACCATGACGAGGAGTATGTGGAGGTGGCGTTGCATAGTGTGAATCATCTTGCTTAGTGGCTTTCTGCTTCCTCAATGTTGTACTCCATTAATATGAATGTAGAGTGCGGAAGATACTACCTCCGTTTCATAATGTAAGCCTTTTTAGCAAACTTGCTAAAAAAAGCTTACATTGCAGAAAGGAGGGTATTTGTCAGGGTCTTGATATTTTTCCTAGTCTTTTTCTTGAGGACTTGTCAGATTTTGTTTCACTGCCAAATAAGGCGATGGCGACCATGATTATGTTTCTGTGGTCGGGAGCATAACTGACGGACCGTAGTGCAATTTCTGTCGTCGTCATGGACCGGCTCAACACCTCAAGTGGTACTCGCAGTGCCCTGGTTGACCGTCTATTTGTTTGAATTGGGTATGTGGTTGTTGTAGATGCGTCAGTAACTCGGTGTCACTAATCTCTATATTTCTTGGTTTTATACCCTTGTGTGCAGCGGCTGACCCGGATTTACGAACATTGCTAGTAAATGTTTTAATTATCTTTGGTCAACGTAAAACATACTCAGACCTCAGAAACGCATATTCCAAAATATCAAGTTTATATTAAGAAAACATTTATTAATTATTTACATTGTGCCTATTTCTTTGATGAAATTAACATACTGATTAGACGTTCTAGCTTTGGACGTGCTCAAGGCTCACCTCGAAGCATTTTTCTACTGACTTATACTCCCTCCGTCCCAAATTAAATGTCGCAAAGTTTGACAAAAGTGGATGTATCTAGACACTAAATTATGTCTAGATACATCCACTTTTGTCAAACTTTGTGACATTTAATTTGAGACGGAGGGAGTAGCTTGTTAGATGGTGTATGATGTCGATATATGGGATTCGGACTATATTGGGTGTAGATATTTCTATGCATTCCAGTTGCATTTCACTATACTGTCCAGAACTGTTTTGGAAGAACTTGGCAAATTTTGTTTCAACACAGAATAAGGCAATGAAAATTGTATTTAAATTTGTGAGGCCTTGAGTGCAACCGATCACTGTCGATTGGACCCTAGTGCAGTTTGTGTTGTTTTCCTTGACCGATTCAGCACATCAAACATCCGTCGCCTCGCCGTGTTTGACCACCTATTTCGTGTGTGGTTGTGGTAAATACTGTCGGTATGACCAATCTCTGGAACCAATGGTATACATCCTTGTGCACAGCGGTGGCGTCATGTGGAACCAAAACCAAGAACATTGGTACTCAAAATTCTTGCGCTAAATTTCCAAGGTAAAACAGAAAGGTTGAATATAGCACTAGTATGTAAATTGTTTCTCATAGAGAAATATCTCAAATAATTTAGCTGAAAAACTTATGAAAAAGCTATTCACACACTGTGCCTGTTGCCCGGATTAACCTAACATAGAATTTACCGGTTTTGGACCGGGAGATTTGGGGAAACTCACGGCTCACCTTGGACTGGACTGGGACAGGGAGTTAGAGGAGCCGTCAGATATTTCTCCTTAGCTGCCGCCATTCCTTGCGA